>JAWPHD010020969.1:0-29788 GCA_037043455.1 Cyrtodaria siliqua | reverse complement strand
GATAGTGTAAGAGTGAGGATTGGTGCATCATAGAACATAGAACATGGTAAACCCCATCGGCTGTGTTGCCATTGACCATTCCAAGGCGGCACCCCTGTTGTCTATTTGTTTCAGTGGTGTCGCATACTTGGCTTCTATACTTCCTTCTTGTTTGTTTTGAATGCGTGTTTCTTTAGTCATTTGTATGGAGTGACGTCACGATGTCGCAATAGTAATATTCATTGCATCGGCCATCACATATACTGAGTCCAAAAGGAAAGTGTGCAATACAATAGAGATATACCTGGGCTAAATCCCAGTGACGTCATACATTGTGTAAACATCTTAAAGGGATTGATGCACTATTTTCAAACAAGATTTATTTAAAATGGCTCTGAAAACCTTAAAAATAGCTGAAAGAATTATCAAACTGCCATGAAAAATCAATATGACCTATTGAAAATGTGCAAAGAACATAAATGGAGGCGTCCATCTTTAAACGATGACATCATCGCGCCTTTTTCAAGTTTTTTCAGAGCCCTTTAAAATAAACATTGTTTGAAAATAGTGCATCAACCCCTTTAATACCATGTCCGACATAATTTGCATAATCAAACTCCTTTACGTAACGTCCTAATGTTATGTTTGTGAAGAAGTTAAACGTTTGACATTTCATGAGACATTCCAGAAAATCAGCAGACCAGTAAAGAAAGGGACTCTTTTCCCATTCAAATCCATGTAGCAAATTTAACTGCATGTATTTTTCAATTTTTGGTTTGCTTTTGTTTTACTTGGTGTAACGCGATATCATTGTTTATTTATGTTTACACTTGTTTTGCTATATTTGTCATTACAACTATTTTAATATTTCCAAAAATAGATGTGCACAGTAACGGACGTTGACAATGACGCGTGGTAAACTGACAAATAGCATTTATTTATTACACGCTTTATACTTAAAGCCAATTTGATATCAATCTTATTTTACGTTTATTTTTCCTTTTCAAACGCTTACTTCCTATAATGCGAGCGAACATGTTTTGCAATTCGATAGGACGGAGCCCGGCTCATTCAACCCTAAAATAGTATCAACATAAAGCCACACGATAAGAGAAAATTACCTCTACCCAATTGAATCACTACGTTTACTAGGTCTATAATTACCTGACCTTGAATAAATAGTAGTAGATACTATACATTTTTAAGCCTCTACACACGTGACAGGATTAGCTCATCGATAATCTATATCGGAGTAAAGAGAGAGAGAGCATGGTTGTAAAGTCCCAGGTAAAGGTTTTAAAGCAGGAAAAATCAAAGAGAACGCGGCGCCGTGTGTGTGGTTGAGGGGAATGAGGAAGAGACGAGGGCGGTAATGTTATAGGTTACCAGCAAATGATGTACAATGGAAGGTAGTATGGAAACTCCCTCTAAAGTTAACTCTGATATCCGTTCGTACATGCATATATATATATACACATACATAATGTAGCTATAATATAACTAAGAATACATGCAAAGGTTGGAGAGAAAATAATAAAAGAAGTAACCATATCACAAAATAAAAACTAATATGAAGATAAACGTTTTTATCGTAAGTGATACTGGTGAATTATATTTTTTAATTAACAGTAAAGAAGTAAAAATTAAAAAATTAAAAAAAAGGGAATAAAAAAGAATAAAAAAAAGAGTAAAATAAAAAATATAAGATTATTTCAGTTTAAGTAAAATGTTTGCGAACAAGATTCTTTAGTTGTCATATATATATATGTGTGTGGACAATATTTAGATTATTTAGTTGTCATACATGTGTGTGGACAATATATAATCCATATATGTGTGTGGACAATATATAATCCATATATGTGTGTGTGGACAATATATAATCCATATATGTGTGTGTGGACAATATATAGATTATTTAGTTGTCATATATGTGTGTGAACAATATATAATCCAATTCTTCATATTAACTATCAACCTTGTTGGCCATATGTGTTCGACATGGGTATTTTCTTACCATATACTCCTTGCATAAATTTATTTGTTCGCATTTCATTCCAGAACTTAAAGCTTGCGTTTATCGTCTGCATACTCATCAAACTGGTGTCGTCATCGTCGTCATCGTCGTCGTCTATATGCAAAGAGCCACCGAACGTCAGAAAAGTAAAGGCAGATCTTTACAAGGATATATTGAAAGACTATTTACTTGGTAAATATACATATACAGTAATTCCCGAATACAGACAACATCTTACGTCACAGCGCGGCCTCCGCAGTAGATCCAGGTTATTCAAAACGAGGCTGTATGGAAAATCTAAATGTAGGAGCACCAGACGCTTTACTCAAGACTTAAACGAGCGATCAACTTGTCCGTGGTATGTGTACTTGGAAGTCGACAAGCGGCGAGAACCACAATCCATGGCAAAGACTAAGTGCACGTGCAAGCAGTGCCACCATGCGTCACAGTCTGGTAACAGCGGGTCTAGGATCGGCACGTGCGTCGCAATCAACTCGTACGTGCCTGTGATTCGATGGACGTGCAATGACGGTGAAAAGAAATATTCTAAAGACATAGAGCGCGTGCCAGTTGGTTGCACGTGCCAACGGGTGATTGGAAATTATGTGAAAAAATAGTAGTGCTATTTGTTTCAGTTGCTGAGATCGAATTGATAAAGATGGTTAAAAAGGATTCCAAACACTGCTGACGGCTACTTTGTGCTTGCTTAATGTGGTGCTTGTGAACTTGTGCAATAATGTCAAGTATTATCCGAGGTGTTCTTAGAGTATTTCATACTTTCACTTGCTTGCTGATTGATTATTATAATTATCTAACAATCATGGTAAGTTAATATTAAACATTCTAAAAGGATAGGATCTATAATGTTGATATCTTTTAAAAACTGTTCGTTCTGTACAAAATGAATTAGAATTCACAGACTGTTTTATATCACAGTATAGACCTATGGCCCATACTAATAATATTAATAAAATGACTCTTACTTTCAAATATGTATCAACTATATTTTCGAAGGATGATACCTTCTTTTCTTTTCAAATTTTATGCAAGTCTTCTTCAAATGTGATCTGTTATTGCTACATTTTTACTCCCTACCTAAAATGCAATATTCGCAAAATAAGTTTCTCAAAAAAAGTATTTTATCTTATAACAAATATAAATAGCTTCAAATGTTTTGACTGATATACTTTCGGTATAGATTTACTGTTTTTCTTTACCAAACAGTAGTCGTAGATCAAGTTAAAACATATTTTAACATCTGACGTACGCCGGTAGAGGATGTTCAGCAAATACTCAAACGTTGTATACTATCTAGTCATACTATACACATTGTCTCATTGTTATTCGTTATCTACGTTACGTATTTAAGCTCATTGTGCGTGTGTAGCTATCTATCTTAATTTATACATCATTACGAGGTATGCATATATATGTTTCACTTCATGACCTCGGTAGCTCAGTGGATGATGCCTTTATTTTAATACAGCAACATACCTCTGCCCCGCATGGGTTCGCTTCCTGGCGGAGGCATGTGGCTGGGAAACTTCATCTGTCATCGCATTTCCTTCTGAGGTTGCTGTTCGAATATGTTAACGGGACGTAAAACCCCATTTTCATTTTATTTCACTTTATAGTGAATTTCATAATGTCACTTGAATCCTCTATTCCGTTCTAACCTTTTATCAAATTAGGTAACCTGAAATATGATTTATTGCAGTACTTTGTTGGGATATTTTCAATAATAACGATATTTTCAATTTTAAATTTAATTCTAAAATAACACTATGGTGGAATCATAGAGTTACTCCCTACAACTATAAGTATACATTATTAATCAATACGTGCTAACGATTAATTCATTCTGGTTGTTTTCTCTACCTATCCGCTTTCAAAACATGATGTAAAGATAAATAATTAACCAGTTTTAAACAAAATAAAAACAGGTATGCAGATTACATAAATTGTTTTGCTACGGCGGTATCTGATTTGACTGTAGTTTTTTAAAAAGTCATTTCTTTTTTTATTTTATTTTTCCTCCAAGACTACATGGAGGCAGTGAGCGGAAATTCTCGCTGAATTAACATTGCGATGATGTTTTGATTGATTTCGGCTCAGACTGCCGGGAACTACAAGGACTATAGGTTAATATCTCAAAACGAGGTTATGTGTTTATCTTTGCTATAGGAGAGGCATACGTTAATGTTTGTTTACTTCCCTTATTCATACTTCCCCATTCATCTGCCGCTCACTAAGCGAGAGAAATTTCACTTATTTTAAAGGTCTAGAGACGATCTGGAAGAAGTATAAGCGCAAATCTTAATACGAATACAACCATAATAATGTGTTTCAGTTTCATATTTATTATATATATGCATTAAACTAGGCCCCCAAGTTCCTCAGGGTTGTATTATTGTTAATGAAATAGTTACTATGTTATGTATAACCATTAATAATAATGCATACCATGCTTTAAGGCTATTATAAATTCTTGTTTTGTAAATGAAGAACACTTTTATTTTAAATTTTATATACAACTGTAAGCAATAAACTCCCCTTTAAACTCATGCTTTAGCAACAACAACAAGCCGAACCTCAGAGATTTCCAGACCAACAATTTCAAAATGATTAAAACAAAGGTTCTAGGACACTTATTTTTATACTTATGCAATGAGGGCTTTCGTTTGTATTTTGACTGACACCAATCACTCTTCCAGATCAACACTAGTCCCTTTAATTTTCATGTACCTAGTAGTTATTAAATGAAAGCATTTTACCATTGCCCATTTAGAGTAGGATACCAGTATATAAAGTGATAACGATGTTTTAAACGTATCACAACACGACTGTCTCATTTGTATTTATTGCTGTTAACTTATACATCATTGTTGATAACGCCAGATAGGGCTGTATTTTAACGATTGTTTTCGTTGAATATGTTATTTTATATTTGTTGTTAATGTTTTAAAAATCGCATAATACTGTGAATGTGTTCTGCATGTATTATGTCGGTGCTATCCCTATACGTTTTTATTTATTACATGTGAAGCATGTTATTTTTTTAAGATTATTGCTTTTTGTTCTATGTTGTCTTTTGCGCCACATTTGTCTTTCAGACATTAGTCAGTAGACTTCTACATTTATTTATAGTTCACAGAGTATATTTGAATACAAGTTTATTTATATTTATATGTTGTTATGTTGTTGTATGTTGCCTGGCCTGTTTTATGGAGCTGGCGTAGCTCAGTGGTCTTTGAATCCGGATGTCACGGGTTAGGTTCGTTGGTATGTCTTCTGTCAAGACAGTTTCCTTACAGCCTCGTCCGTCGGATGGTGACGTAAACCGGGTGGTCCCATATATCGCTGTTTAGCTTGCGAGCATATTAAATAAACTTTTATTTTTTGTAAAAAAATATATAATATAAAATCGAGAAGACTTATTTCAATTGTTGAACACAAACACGAACACTTCTATTAGAAACGTTTAAATGGAATGCCATTCGTTGATGTTGCGTTTTAAACTTCTCGCCTCTCACCGCTGTGGGTTCGAATCCCACTGGGAGCTCGACTTGTAAGTGAGGAAGTGTCGATTCTTATGGATGGCGGGAGGTGTACAGTACTGGTTCTTCTCAGGAAAAGTGTGTGGTCTGCCTCCACTACAAAAAATATCGACCGTCATATACAACCTGTTGAAAATAACGTAAAACACCATACAGACAAATACACAAACAAACAAACAAATAAGTAATTTTATGACAAATGTACCGAAATACGCGAGAGATTAGCTTTACTACCTCGTACTATATCGAACGTATGGTTTATATTGACACAGGGTACAGTAAATCTACCTAATTTTAGATTAGTATGTTATAGCGAAATATTACTTATATCGGGTTGTGTTGGCAAAGCACGCCGAATTGCTAGTCGTCCTGCACCAAAATGAACGAGTTCCGGTTGAGCTATCACCATATAAATGCAAACCTTATTGTATACGTTCATATTGTTTGATTATTTATTTTCATAGTAATTGTGTTACATCTAGAGCAATTAATGGAATTCGTATCTTGTCTCTCATTCTCATTTCGTGCGGATGATTATTTGGGGCGCTTGATGTAATTAAAAATCGTCTTGAGCGGTTATCTGCAGTTTTGACCATTTCATCGTTAAATTGAGACACAATTTCGATTATTTCTTCAATATCTTTCACATAAACTTTGACAACCATGTCGTTTTAATGTTAGACACTAGCCGCATTTTCTGTTCTTTACAGTTGAAAGTAGCTCCAAATCGTGTCAACATTCTGTATCGTATAATATTGAACGATTAGCTCAATGCTAAGTAAATGGTACAGTATGAAAGTATACAATCCATTTGTTATCGGTCTCTTCTGTTTGTCTCAGAGGAAACACATTTTAATTTAAAAAAGGCTTGGTCCACCCGTTTATGACTCCATCACTTAAGGAATGGCACGGTTTTTAAAGGTTTTATGTTTTTTAAAGGTTTTATTTATGCATGTACGTTAATATGTTTTTGTAAGACTTTTATTCGTGGCTGTAATAAACATTTTTATATTAACATTTTTTTATTTTTTATATTTATATTGTTATTTTATACAAGGATTATATACGTATTGTTAGCTTTAATGTTTGCGTTAGTGAGTTTATTTAGTTCAAATCGCATACACTGTGTTTTGAGAAACTTTTATAGTTTTAATAAAAAAATAATGACATGATGTAATTTGTGTTCTCTCTTTTATGTCCCTCGTGATAGTATCTATTGACAATAGAACTGGACATCGATGAATCCAATAAAACACGTTAAAGGGACTCTTAAAAGGATTGGGTGATATCTGACAGATTTATGAGTGTGAGACCAAATACACATACTCCCATCAAAATCATTTCAGCTCCGTCCGTTTAATTAATATTTAATATTTATAAAGTAGTATCGTCAGGAAACCCCGTCAGAGATTGCTTGTTTTCTAGTACGGAAAGACAGTAGTGGATAAAGATTCATGAACGGGAAGTTGCTATCTCTTGGATGAATACTAATATGTACTTATAAATCTGGTGTTAATGTCTACGTCACGTTTACCCCGCATGCGCAGACAATTTTAGAGACATTTTGAGGACGCCATTTTTATTGTAGCACAGTTGAATATCGTTGGCATTTCGATTGCGGATATTAAACGAAATGCATTAGAGCTGGAGAGTAACGGTTGTCCAAAAGTTCGCGACGAAAGGTAGGTACGTGTATATGTTGTGAGTTTGGAGATGATGTATTGGTTAAATGTATTTTTGTCTCAAGCGCTATCGAGAGTTCTCGACTCCTGTGCTGTGGTCCACAGGCAGACGGCGCGTACCCTATCCCGCCCACACCCTACCCCCCCTCTACTACCCCCTCCCCCTCTACTACCCCCTCCCCCTCTCTACTACCCCCTCCCCACCTGTTTATCTACTACCCCCCTTAAATATGTTTTCAATAAACTGTTCTACTTGGTTTTCAATGAAAAAAACAACAAAAAAACATACTGGTATCCTTACCCTACTGCGCTCGAAGAGAGAATAGCGAGCGCAGTAGGGGACGGGTACCAGATCAATATGGCTGCCAATTGAAACAAAATTTGACGGTTGTAAACAAAATAGAAAATGTAGCTTCCATTGAATTAACTGGTAAGGAAACGATTAGCATTCATTATCTGCGGTGACGACTAAATGATCCGTGGTCTAGTTTCGTACGCAACAGCCGTTAGAGTTGTTGTTTACAGAGTGACTGCGTTTAGGCACGGGGTCTTCCGACTAAAAAATTTGACCAGTTTTTCAACGTTTCGTTGACGATTTCTCAGTACTGTATTGAGCGATATTAAAATATATACCAATGTTGGACACCTTGAAGATTTGGGTATAGAAGGCATGTAGAGTTAAATGATTTGCTGTTTTAATTAAAACAATATTGTGCATATACTGAACTTAGTGAGAATTTCCTGTATGCCAAGTGATTACCCTTGTATAATGTTCTATTCTATGATATTGCTGCTGGACTCAGATGTCTTCCCAACTCATGTAGGACACTTTTGTTCGATTTCAACTGGTATTTAGCGACAAAGCACATGAGCCGGACCCCTGTGGAAAGGTTGGGGCGCCTGTGAAGATAATTGTTTGTTTTGTTAGTTGTATGCGAGTGCGCATGCGTCGAGTAAGTAGGGTTTGATCTGTCACTCATGTTTGTTGTGGAAGATCTGTCACTCACGTTTGTTAGCCTTTTATCAAACTCGCAGTACATTCTGATTATCACAATGTTGACATGGCCTTACCATCATGTACAGGGCCTTACTATATCTATCCCCATGCTTGACATACTCATCATGGCGACATCACCTTCATCATACCCAAATGTACAGGTGCGGCACACTCTGAAGGTGACGATATGGGTAAAAATATTACTTGATATTTGGTAGAAACAACGTTGGCTACATACTAGGCATTTCCTTAGTTTTGTTCGTGAGATGTACAGCACATACTCATCATGACTACATCATAGTAAAATATAACGTTCGCTTAAGGTCGTGTGCTGAAATGAATTTGCATAGGACATTCCAGGGGTTGTGTGTTTCAGTTCAGCTGGGTTGTTGCACACATGATATAGAACTTACATGTGTATGTCAGCGGCAGGTGTCAACGTTTGTGTGTATCCTGTGCTGAAAGTCCGCATGTGTTACATTTTGCATGCTACCGCAGCCAGGCACTGCAAAGAATGCAAGCTCAAGCAGCTATCTCCAACAAACACGTTTCTGTATATGTGAAACCGAAACATTCGCCAACGTTCATTCCCTATCCTGCTTTCATTTCAGTCTGACAGGTTCCCGCTACATTGCCTTTTACGGAATCCAGTATAGCTGTGATTCGACACATGTAAGGGACACAAGCCAACAACAAAATGAAGTGTCAAATGTAAACACGGAGGCTGCAACGTTATCTTTGATTGTGTTGGTTGCAGTTTTGTATAAGTACCTGTTGCTGTAAATGACTCCACTTGGTAGTACCAATGGTGTTGTCTGTCACTTATGTGCCACATTCCCAAAGGTTATTATGATACATGGGATTAGTTTGTCAGCGTTCTGTTGGTCCGTCTCAAAAGAAGAAGCTCACTTTAACTTCTATGTCCTGTCATATTACTCCATCAGCGCTACAATACAGCGAAGAACTGTCTCATGTCCTTACAGAAATAACAGTTGAAGGTCACACTGACGGTCATGATGTGGTTTAGCAACTGCTTTCCTTTCCTACTACACCATACCCTTGGTTATATTTGTCCAGTTTTGCGATAATTTCCCATCCAAATCCACATGCAGTCTGCCATCGCCACAGCCGTTTCTCAATGGAAGTCACAAATCCCCGCGATCATACCGCATGTTGTCACCTGCAATGGCGCGTTGCTTCCCCACAAGCGTAGATTTTGTATATATATTGCAAAATGTGGTTTCAAAATGTGGTTTTCAGTATAATAAACAAATACAACTTCAATTTCCAGTATATGAAATACAACTGTGTACAACTAATTAGTAGGCACTTAAAAGGGACACATGGCAATCTTGCAGTAATTGAAATGGGTGTCACAATTTATATATCCAGTATCATTTTTACTTTTACCCTGGTTACATTTAAATAAATCAAATTTTAAGTATTCACTATTTCGTCTTGTTATACTATAAGTTTTTTAATATATTACTGGTGCAATAAGATAAAAAATAATAATATGCAAAAACAAATGGCTTAATACAATTCTTATAATTAACATTAATAATAAAAACTAACGGGGCGCTGCTAGTTTTTGAAAACTCTAGATTGCAATGTGTTCCTTTAACACTTATCAGTGATTGTAAAGTTCAAAAACACAGACGGGCTGAGTATCTCTGGCTAATTCGTAAGCAAACATTTTCAAATTTTCTGTTTTGATCAGCCATTTTGGCCGCTAGAGGGCGCCACATTATTTGATGTTTTACCCGGCTCGATCACGCAGTTAAAATCTGTGAATAATGTCACAACTTTATATGACAGATAACGTTGAGCGCGGAGACACAAACCAGTTGATTGACAGCAAGAGGCGTAACAGTGGGCGGAGTCTTATCGCACCGACAATTTGGTTTTCAATAAAAGCTGGTTTTCACTAAACGCTGACATAATTAGTTTATCGATCTAAATTGATTGTCACTAATTAGCTAAAACACTCAGCGGGATAGTGGCTTATAAACAGTGAAAGACTTTGTGAATTGGAATTCGGGATTTTCCGAGGTCTTTTAGACAAAATCGGTCGGAAATTTGGATTCGCCAGACCGCCGATGTCTGGCGAATTTGGTGTGTATTTCTTACGGTTTTCATTCGCCAGTTCAGGTTACTTTTCGCCTATGGCGATATGGCGAATGGCCTAGTAAGCCCATTAAAAATAACCATTGGTATTCGTGAACAGTCGTAAAGATGTGTTAATGCTCTGATCAATGAAATATGAACCCCAAATTGTACTTTTGTTTTCGATCGCTGTCGTACACATTCGTTACCTCACCGGTTGACTCATAAAATATGTTGACGATTTTAGCCGAGTATTTTCAAATAAAACTCACAATGTTCCGTCGTATATGCAAGCGTCTAATCATTTGAATCGATAAAGCATGTCGTCTGAGAACAAGTTAAATGTCAACACTAAATTTCCTTCATAGGAGGGAGAACAGCCTAAAAAACAGCGGGTTAAAGTCAATACTTGTCAAAAACAATAAACTAACATCTTGTGTGGTGTCACATATTAGTACTGCAAACAATTTAACGTTTTTGCAACAACGGTGTCGGACAAACACTGGTATTTATAAATTGTCCTTGAAAACAGTGGGAAAACCCGGAAAAGACCTTGGATTTTGTTTTCAAAAAACTGTGGGAACCCTGTAATACACTTACTTTGTACAGACTAGTTCTCCTGCTACCCTGGCTGGCATTCAACAACTAGTGACCTATAACATTGCCATGTGCCGGTTGAATGAATGTTGAAAATGTGTTACAGTCCCCTGCACATTTAGACAGTAGAACATCCACAGACACTTTCACCTCTTGTCTGCACCGTATTTTCAATACTATAACACTTAGAGATACCAAACTTGGTATGTGGATACATCTTGGGATAGCTGTGTGTCGCATACCAAAATAAGGCCACTGTAACCTTGACCTGTGACCTCTGTCATAGAAAATGCTTGTCCAGACCGTATTTTCGATACTGTAACACTAAGTCTTAGAGATAGCAAACTTGGTATTTAGATACATCTTGGGATGGTGATGTGTCGCGTACCAGAATAAGGTAATTGTGACCTTGACCTGTGACCTCTGTCATAGAAAATGCTTGTCCGGACCATATTTTCAATACAATAACACTTTGAAATACCAAACTTGGTAAGTTGATACATCTTGGGATAGCGGTAGGTCGCATACCAAAATAAGGTCACTATGACCTCTGTCATACCCCAAACATTGTGAGAAGCATCGGTATGAAGTGGAACTGCGCATATACATGAAGTCATGGGTTATGCTTTGCAAGAATATTAATAACTTTCTGTGATAGTTATGATTTTGATTTTGTGCTGTCTGTCTGTGTCACAAACGATGTCCGATCTATAACTAGAGAATGGTTGGACCTATTGTCCTCAAATTTAGAAGGATATTTGTTCATGACTATTAGATGACCCCTATTGATTTTGGGGTCACTAGGTCAAAGGTCAAGGTCGCGGTGACATTGACTATCAAAAAGATTCCGATTAATAACTAGAGAATGGTTTGACCTAGGGTCTTCAGACTTGAAAGGATGGTTGGTCATGACCAGTAGATGACCCCTATTGATTTTGGGGTCACTTGGTCAAAGGTCAAGGTCGCGGTGACATTGACTATCAAAACTATATCCGATCAATAACTACACAATGGTTGGACCTAGGGTCCTCAAACTTGGAAGGATGGTTGGTCATGACCAGTAGATGACCCCTATTGATTTTAGGGTCACTAGGTTTAAGGTCAAGGTCGCAGTGACATTGACTATCAAAACGATATCCGATTAATAACTACACAATGGTTAGACCTAGGGTCCTCAAACTTGGAAGGATGGTTGGTCATGACCAGTAGATGACCCCTATTGATTTTGGGGTCACTAGGTAAAGGTCAACATATGGTGACATTGACTATCAAATCGATGTTCACTAGGTCAAAGGTCAAGCTAGCGATGACATTGACTATCAAAACGATGTCCGATCAATAACTAGAGAATGGTTGGACCTAGGGTCCTCAAACTTGGAAGGATGGTTGGTCATGACCAGAAAATGACCCCTATTGATATCAAAACGATCCCCGATCAATAACAAAACAATGTCCAATCAATAACTAGAGAATGGTTGGACCTAGGATCCTCAAACTTGGAAGGATAGTTGACCAATAAATATTACTGATACAGGTTGTAGATACAGTCACAGGGATATTGAATATCAAAACGATCTCAGATCAATGAGAACGGTTGGACCTAGAGTCGTCAATTATGTCTGTTCGGGCGAGTGGGGGAGCCATACGTTTTTGTTCAATAACAATTTCTAGTTTTAGTTTGACATTCTTTTGATCTACATCTTTATTAATTTCGCTTAGTTTTGTACACTCTTTTTGTGATGTCTGGGCGATCTCTGTAGTGTAAGGAAACACACTTTTCTTTCGAGAAAAGAGATTCAAGTTCAAGTCTTGGCAGGGACCTGACACACTGAGTTGTACATACAATTGTTTTTTTCCACATCAGTAATGTTGTTTTTGTATATTAAACATATTTTTCAACAAAATACCTATTCTCATTTGTCACTTTCCGCCAAATCTACAACATCTCATGCACCCCACTTAAAGGGATGCACAGCAATCTTCATTTCAGATTTTGTAGTGTCCCTTCACTTCTTCAGTTCCCTACCGATTATTCAATCATGACCGTTATATCTTGGTAGTAATACTCATCCTTACAGCAGGTTGTCACACGGTTATTCTTCCGTAAATCACCCCAGCAACGACTAAGCCAGTGCCCTTCAATTAATAGATTATTGCACACCACAACAAAGTGTGGTCGGAGCGCCATGTTCATTTTGACCCCTATTGATTTTGGTGTCACCAGGTCAAAGGTCACATCCGGGCTAACATTGGCTATCCAAACGGTGTCCGATCAATAACTACAGAATGGTTGGCAGAAGGGTACCCTAACTTAGAGGGATGGTTGCTCATGACCAGTCGATGGCCCTTATTGATTTTGGGGTCACTAGGTCAAAGGTCAAGGTCGTGTTGACATTAACTATCGAAACTATGTCCGATCAATAACTACAGAATGGTTGGACCTAGGGCCCCCAAACTTGGAAGAACGCTTTACCATTACAACTAGATGACACCTATTCATTTTGGGGTCACTACATCAAAGTTCAAGGTCGCGGTCACATTCGCTATCTAAAGATGTCCGATCAATAACTACACAACGGTTGGTCCTACGGTCCTCAACCTTGAAAGGATGGTTGGTCATGACCAGTAGATAACCTGTTCTTAGCTCCACTGATCAGAGATCAGCAGAGCTTATGCCGTGGTGCGGCGTGTCTGTCTGTCTGTAAACTTTTATTTGTAGCGACTACTCCTCTGAAAGTACTTGATACTTGACGGATTTTCATGAAACTTCACACGAATGTTGCTCTTCATGTCTAATTGATTCTAGCAAAATTTCAGGTCGGCCGGAAATACAAGATGGCCGCCATGGCTAAAAAAAGATTTTCAAAATACAAGTTTGTAGAGACTACTTCTTGAAAACTATAAGTGATATTCATATGGGACTTTTCCTAAAAATGATACAGCATGACATGATGTTGGTCCTTGTCAAAAATCGTTCTAATTCGATGTTAAACATAGCTGTCAGTAGCCATCTTTGTTTACATAGAGTTATATAATGAAAACTTGCAGCCACTACTCCTCTGAAACGACTTAACGGATTTCCATGAAACTTCACAGGAATGTTGCTCTTCATGTCTAATTGATCCTAGCAAAATTTCAGGTCGGCCAGATATTCAAGATGGCCGCCACAGTCAAAAATAGATTTAAAAAACATAAGTTTGTAGCGACTACTTCTTGAAAACTATAAGTGATATTGATATGTGACTTTTTCTAAAATGATCAGCATGACATGATCGTTATTCGAGTCGAACATTATTTTGATTCGACGTTAAACATGGCTGCCAGTGGCCATCTTTGTTTACATAGAGTTATATCATGAAAACTTGTAGCGACTACTCTTCTGAAACTACTTGATGGCTTTTCATGAAACTTCACATGAATGTTGCTCTTCATGTCTAAATGATCTTAGCAAAATTTCAGGTCTGCCGGAAATTCAAGATGGCCGCCATGGCTAAAAATAGATTTTTAAAAAATAAGTTTGTAGCGACTACTTCTTGAAAACTATAAAATATATTGCTATGGGACTTTTTCTAAAATGATCAGCATGGCATGATGGTTATAGGAGTCGAACATCATTTTGATTCAATGTTAAACATGGCTGTCAGCGGCCATCTTTGTTTACATAGAATTATATAATGAAAACTTGTAGCGACTACTCCTCTGAAACTATTTGACGGATTTCCATGAGACTTCACAGGAAAGCTGCTCTTGGTGTCTAATTGATCCAAGCAAAATTTCAGGTCGGCCGGAAATTCAAGATGGCCGCTACGGCTAAAAATAGATTTTCAAAAAGCAAGTTTGTATCGACTACTTCCTGAAATCAAAATCAATCAGTAGAGTTTCAAGGTCATTGACCTCTTGTTATTTTCCGGTCACTAGATCGGAGGTCAAGGTTGCGGTGCCCTTCACTATCAATACGATGTCCTATCAACAACTACAAACTTGATGGATCTAGGTCCTCCAACTTGAAAGGATGAATGGTTGCTCATGACCAGTACATGACCCTTATCCTTATTCATTTAAAGGTCAAGGTGCCGGTGACCTTCACTATCAAAACGATCCCGGATCCAGAACATCTACATGCAGTCCGTACTTCCCATGGTATAATATATGTGTTATACCTTTTCTTGTTAACTAATAAATGTTGTGTGTTTTTTTTCAAATGACATGTGGAGTTCATATTTGTACCATTTCAACAATGCTTTGCACCTAAAGGCTTAATGGTGTAAGGTTTCCACTATACAAGTATACACGTTAAACTGTGGATGCTGGAACAAAGGGCCGAATAATAGGTCAATGCTACCTGTAATATACGAGAGCCCTAGCTATTGTCATATCTGAAAAGGAGAATTTTTAAATTAGCTCAATCTAAGTCTATGTAAAACATTCAATTCCAATCGTTGGGTAAATTTGAAACCCATGGACTCCATTTAAACAAACTAGGTAGAGGACAATAAGATAGTGCTAAATGTAAAACTATTAGATCTCCAGCTGTTTTAGTTTCACAGACAAAGAAATATGTTTCTTTGTTATCCTTCTGTGTATAACTGTGATCCATTGGGAGGGGTAACATTTGACACCATTTTCAACATTTGAACTCATTTGATTTCAGAAGAATGTTTTCCGAGTTTTTCCATTTTGAATTTGTCTATGTCAAACTTGCAGTATGTCAAACTTACAGTACGTCAAACTTTTACTTCTCTTTAATTAATTAGAATCAAATACCAAAGTTTGTATGTTGCTGCTAAAACATGTTTTATTCAAATTGCGAAATAACTATATTTTTATTATAAAGGGAGGTAATCTGAAAATATTCGTTCTTGAAAGCTGTATGGCGCAAACATGAGTCAAAAGATCAGCGTCTTTTCTCTGTTTTTGTGGTGATGGGGTCATTCTCTGTTTATTTCCATATAAGTAAACTGAGTTAACTCGAAGTTTTAATCACAAGACCCGGAAATGATGTTTAAACCAAATCAAGGGGAATAAGTTAGCCCACAAGTTTGATTCAAAGAAAATTGTTTTCATGACAGTGCTGGCCTTTAACAAAGGTATTGGCTTATAAGATTAAATAAAATATAATTTCATTGTGTCTAAATATATGCGTAAAGTTGGGGCCGTTTTTATTTTTGCTCAGTATATATACACACTTTGGACTTTCAGGACTGGTAATTTTTTATCCCGGGAGACGAAGAAAATCATAGGGTAGATTAATTCTTCAACGGAGGTGTCAAAATATATTGAACGATTCGTTAGAAAAAAAATTATTTTTAGGATTAAGGGTGTGTTTTAGAAATTGTTTCCATATTGAAAGACCGATTGACCTAAAAACAAATCTTCTGTAAAGTTCGCTTTATAGAGAATTCTTATAACATTTCGGCAAAATTGGTCAAGCGATTTCAGAGAAAGAGCTGTTAAACATCTATGATCTCTATATACAAATTTGGACTCACGGGGCATAGACTTTTTATATTGGGGAGACAAAAACATAAACTTAATAAATTAGTATCTAGCAATCAATTTTAAAGAAAACAATCAAAATCTACGGCGCGGTTCTTAAGAAGAAGCTTGTTTTAAGGTTTTGGCTATTTTTATTAAAGGCGGCCATTTTGAACGACCGATTGACCTATTTTTTCTACTCTGATTTACTCTTACATACAGAAGCATCCTTGTGAAAATTGAGTAAAATTGGTCCAGCTGTATTAGAGAAAGTGCTGCCAACGCCAACCACCACACCGACTGACAACGCGCTATCGAATAAAACCTGCTGACCTTTTGACCAGTAGAGTTAAGATATCGGAATAATTAAGTTCATTTGATATTTAAAGGAAACACCATAATCTAAAGCTATTTTCCTCCAAGATGAGTTTACAGCCATTATCTTTCTTAACGTTCTAGTGAATTTAGGGGGTTCTTTAATCAATGTATTTCTTTTCAAAATAAAGGGAAAAAGTATCGCAACTCGGGAATTTTCGCAATATCATTTATATACTGCACATTTAATTCCACGTACATTCCAAAGCACGTACATTCCAAAGAAATCCCAAAATGTTTAGTAAAGAAAGGAATACAGCTAGTTAGCTTAAGTATGCTAAACATCTTTTAATCTTAAACTTTGTAATACGAAATTCAAAAATGTTGAAGTTCCTCTTTGATTTTTTTTTTAGCCATTTCAGTGCTGTATATAATGTAAAGAGACTGCAACATGTTACACTCTAAATTTGCTCACCTGCTTGAGCCGAACGCGTCTTCTATCAATAATGAAACTTTTCAGGGATAACATTTGATGTACTATGTGTCAGGGATAACATTTGATGGACTATGTGTCAGGGATAACATTTGATGTACTATGTGTCGTTTTAGCTTTTTTCCCGAAGGTATGGTATAATGTCGCCTTGTACCATTCGATTAACAGCAGCATATTAGCGAGCTCTACGGTAACACGAGAAGCGTAAATACTACAAGGGGAAAAAACATGGTAAAAATGTCAAAACACAGTTAAGTCCCTTAGAACTATCAAACTTAACTCCCTTGTTAAGGGGAAGTCACTTTCCTGACCGTTTTTTTCCAATACTATAACACTTAGAGACACCAAACTTGGTATGTGAATACATCTTGTGATAGCGGTGTGTTGCATACCAAAATAAGGTCATTGTGACCTTGACCTTGACCTGTGTCCTCCGTCATAGAAAATGCATAGAGCCATATTTTCAATGCTATAAGACTTTGAGATACCAAACTTGGTATGTGGTTATATCTTGGGATATCCATGTGTCGCGTACCAAAAAAAGATCACTTTGACCTTGACCTTGATTTGTGACCTCTATCATAGAAAATGCTTGTCCGGACCGTATTTTCAATACTATAACACTTAGATATAACAAACTTGATATTTGAATACATCTTTGGATAGCGGTGTGTCGCATACCAAAATAAGGTCATTGTGACCTTGATCTTGACCTGTGACCTCTGTCTTAGAAAAGGTTTCGAAAATGCTTGACCGGGCCATATTTTCAATACTATAAGACTTTTGTGATACTAAACTTGGTATGTGGATACATCTTGGGATAGTGGTGTGCCGCGTACCAAAATAAGGTCACTGTGATCTCGACCTTGAACTGTGACCTCTATCATAGAAAATGCTTGTCCGGACCGTTTTTTCAATACTATAAAACTTAGAGATACCAAACTTGGTATGTGAATACATCTTGGGATAACGGTGTGTCGCGTACCAAAATAAGGTCATTGTGACCTTGACCTGTAACCTATGTCATAGAAAATGCTTGTCCGGACCGTATTTTCAATATTATAACACTTAGAGACACCAAACTTGGTATGTGAATACATTTTGTGATAGCGGTGTGTCGCGTACCAAAATAAGGTCATTGTGACCTTGACCTTGATCTTTGACTTAGAAAATGTCTGGAAAATGTTTGTCTAGGCCGGTGGGGGACTACGGATTTCCTTACAATTCTTGATGCTCTTGTTGATTTTAATATATGTCATTTCGAATTTTAAAACCATCAAATACATAAGTAGCCAAATTATTTTGAGTAGTAAGCTTTTCTGATGTCAACAGTTCTATAAATTTGGGAATATTTGGTCTTTGCCAATAGTATCGATTGATAAGGTTTGTTCTTAGTTCTTTATATAAAGTACATTACACTATAAAATGGTATTCGTCTTCTAGAACGTCACATATACAACATTTGCGCTCATTAATAGGAATACTGTGTGGCTTATGCCAATGACCCGCTTCTATTTGTAACCTATGGGAGTACATTCTCAATCTATACAGTGCTACTCTAAATTTTCTTATTTGAACATTTTCTAGATATGATTTATACGAGAATACACAAAAAAGTGAATACGTTTTAGCTTTTGAAGAATCCTGTATTCGATAATTCCAGTTCTGGATAAAAGTTTCTGCTAATCTTTGTTTAAAATTTGATATGAACATACTCATATTTCCAACCCCCTGAAATAACCACATAATTAAAACCCATGCTCTTTTACATGTATTTACTGCTGATGACCAGTTTTTCTTATTAGGCCTCATCTCAATGTCACAAAGCATCATATTATAAACAGCTTTTATATATTTATTGCTTTCACAATTTAAAACTTTTAACCAGTACTTAATCACAGCTATAATTCTATGCTGTTTTAAAGGTGTCCTTCCTGGTTCACCGTACACAAAATCATTTTGAGTGGATTTTTAACCCCCTATTAAAGTATACTTTTACAATAACTAAGATGTACTCTTTCTATTACGTTTGCATTTAAGAAGCCCTAAATTTCGCATCCTTAATGTAATATTGGTTTTATTAGTGTATCAAATAAATCAAACACATGCTTAACCGATAATTCCGTAAAATTCTGTAAATATGTATTAAGTTTAAAAATGGCTTTGCCTGCCTGCCCAGCTAACGTATCAAATGTGGTAGAAAAAGTCCCACCTGTAGTAAAAACAATACCCAAATGTGTAAAATGGTTTACAATTTCTATATTTTTACCATCATACATAAAATGTAAATTTCTTGGTAATAATTCCCCACTTCTAAATATCATGATTTTGTTTTTTATGGTATTTACCGTTAATCTCCATTTATTGCAATAATCATGTAACACATCTAATCCTTTCTGTAGGCCTTGATCGGTATTAGAAAATATAACAATATCGTCACCACTTTTTTGTGTAATGGTTAATAGTACATTACGAGATCTGATGTGAAACTCTGCAATGATGGCACACACACGAAACTGTCTTCAAGATGGTTCCAATCAATACTTATTTTTGGAAAGGAAATTTTTCTATTGGTTGTTTTTACACTACACTGATTTGAAGCATTTAGAGTTATTTAATACCGTATTGTCTATAATATTAAGATAGTCACTAAAAAATGTTTAGCCTTGATACGGCGTTTAGGTCTTTCAGGAATAAGATAGTCATGGTATTTGAAAGCTGGAACCATCCCCTCGACCACATTGTAGACGAAGACAAGTCGATTCATCTTCCTTCTGTCTTGAAGCGACGGTAGCTGCAGGTCTGATAACATTCTGGTGACGCACCTCTCCTCGCCTGACATGTAGACGCCGGAGACAAACCTGTCAGCTTGGCTTAGGACATTTTCTAATCTGTTGAATATGTCCTTGTTGTAATAGAAATCCCAGCCTGTTGAGCTATATTCCACTTTGGATTGCACTAATGCTAGGTACGCAGATCTTTTTCAAAAATTAGCTATATGGTCCTATAGAAACCACAGCGTCCGAACGCAATGGCATTGTAGGTCCGCACTGTACTGCAAACACGGACTTGATAATACAATGAAAGAGACAAAAACAACAGAAAGGGTGGTGAAGACAGGGTTAGGGCAGTACTTCAGGTTGCGTTTCTTGATTCAGAGAGATGAGTTGGCCTTTAAATGGGCTTTTTATGCTCCCCGAAGGGCAAGCATATAGTTGCCGCTTTTTCCGTCCGTCCGTAGGCGTCCGTGTGTCCGTTACACTTTCTTGTCCGGAGCTTACCTTCAAAACTACTGATGGGACTGCAATGAAACTTTACACAATAATAGAGGGCAATAAGAGGAAGTACAGAGTGTTATAATCGTAACTCTGTCACCGTTTAAATTAGAGTAATTGCCCTTTATAATTTTATACTTAGAATTAATTTTCCGGAGTATATCTTCAAAACTACTGATGGAACTGCAATGAAAATGTACACAGTAATAGAGGGCAATATGAGAGAGTTCCAAAACCGTAACTCTGTCATCCTTCAAATTAGAGTTATTGCCCTTTATCAGGAAATTACGAATCCAGGTATTTAGGGGTCGTCTACGATATAGTTCTTCATCTTGGCAAGCCAAAAACTTCTCTTGGGGGACTGTATCGAGAAGTTTTGTATGATCATGTCTATTTGGCTGGCGGTGTCATATTTCTGTAGTAGATCATGCACGGTTGCTAGTAGTTGGATATCACAGAAGTACCCAGACCTGAAGCCATGCTGAAGGGAGGTTATTATTCTGTTGTTTTCTAGGTGTGTGAGAATGTGTCTACAGATGATTTGTTCGAGTAGCTTGCATGAGACGCTGGTGAGTTTTACAGGCCGATAGTTCTCTGGGAGGTGTACGTTCCCTTTCTCGAACACAGGGTGATGAGCGCATTTCGACAGTCTTTTGGGAGTTGACCCAGTTGGATGGAGCTTTGGAATATCATGCATGCCCAGGAGTCAATTGTGCAGCACAATTCTTCATTATGGTGTTAGAGATCTGGTCTGGACCAATGTCAATGTCTGGTTCATTACTTGTTTCCATTTTCAGTCAGCCAGTGGGTTTTGGAGTTGAGCTCACTATGATGCAATGCCTTATTCATATTAAACTTCCAATATATAGAGGAAATTCCTGAGTTGCGTTTCTTATTTCCTTTTAGTATATATGACAAACAACAATGTAGTATTCACCAAGTATTCATGAAAAATATTGCTTCCAATACTCTTTTGAAAATTCAGTTTAATGAAAAAGGATCTTTTTACCCTAATAATTAAACAAAATGATATATAGGGTCCTATAGAAACCACAGCGTCCGAACGCAATGGCATCGTAGGTCCGCACTGTACTGCAAACAAGGACTTGAAACTACAATGAAAGAGACAAAAAACAACAGAAAGGGTGGTGAAGACAGGGTTACCGACTTGGAACGGTCAGTAGGCAATAAGACCTACTGGTTAGCTTGAATCGATTGTATATGCGCACAATCCTCGCTATTATCCTGTCTTCAGCGCCCAAATAGACAAGACAGTGTAAACAAAACTAAATCCAATCAAAAGGAATTCTCTAACAATAAAGTCCACATCCAGAGAAACCAACTAAAGATATACATACACAATAATAAACATCTCAGGATGTATCCAGAATCGTACTGAACAACCATAGTAGTTGCAGCTAAAGAGAAGACCAATCTAGGGTACGACCAGAAAACCCGAGGGACGAAAGCTCATGCACCCACCTCCCTTAGTTGGGGTTTCAGTAGGTACAATCATAGAGTCCCAAGAGGTAGTCCAGTCATCGCACAAGTGAAAAGTGAAGCGTAATGACTGACTGTAGAGGGGTGAATCACTAAACATGCAGTGCGCTGTAAAACCAAGGGGTTATATCCTTTTCTGACGAACTTCCTGATTAAATTTGTAAAGCGGTCAGGAAACCCGTCAGACCCCTTTAACTTTCGAAGTCATAGACCACATCTCCAATCGGGTGTCATTGTTGCACTTTTACTTTATAAAGAAATGACATACAATACGTTTTCTAAATAAGTTCAAATTTAAAACAAAAATAAAAACAGATTTAAAACATAAATAAAACAAAAACATATTTCAGAAACAATCTTCAACATTGCCTAAAGCCGTCTTTAATAAATACTGAAAAAAAAGATCAGTTGAAAGAAAAGCAATAAAGAATGTAGCAGACTCGGTTTTATTGAGTCTGTTCATGAGAGGTACTATAAGGTGCATCCCCTCCCACACCCACTAGCAACAAATTCAATACGTGGACCGAAATAAAACCTTTCGCATATTGTAACATTAAAGCAATTACTAGGTAATTTTAAACAGGTTATCGCATTTTTTCAGTAAACAAATATTTTTAAAAGTGTTTTATTGTCGAAATATCCGTTATACAATCTTGATAATATAAGCTTAATTCAATTAAGGCGGGACCACGTAATGTAACCCAAATGTATCCAGTTTAAGATTATATTAATTACTAGGTAATTTTGTAATTTTGTTTGTCAGTTACTTTTTTACGGTATGTGTTTGTGAGGTTTATATTCATATATGACCCGTTACGGGTGGTAATACAAGATGTAGTTATACGTCCATGACGTTTATGACGAAAGCAAAAACTTTAGATAATTTCTGAAGGCACTCGACAATTCCGTTTTCTGTTTTTTGTTTTTTTTCAGATTTAAATAAATCAATCAGAAGCTGAGTATCCGAATATTGTCTTCTTTTGGTCTTCATAAGCCTGATATTACAATATATGATATTATATGTCGGGACGGCTATTTATTTGGTTTTGTGTGTAAAACTCGAGGTTTGTCTATTTAGTTTTAAACTGAAATGAATAAGGTTTCAAGTCCCATAAAACACAGTAAGGTCATTGAGACCTTCATCCCCCGAGTTCTGGATTTAGTGGTATTCTACTTTTAAGCCACAAAGATTCCCCCCTCCCCATCCCAACGAAACAATAATTAAAACACCAATTGATTCGTAGTCGGTGCGACTATTTTCCGGCCGCCACACAGCATTAAACCAACGCAAGACTTAGTGTGAATGTCAATAATTACTGAAGTGAATGTCAATAATTACTGAAGTGAATGTCATTAATTACTGAAGTGAATGTCAAGTGAATGTCAATAATTACTGAAGTGAATGTCAATAATTACTGAAGTGAATGTCAAGTGAATGTCAATAATTACTGAAGTGAATGTCAATAATTACTGAAGTGAATGTCAAGTGAATGTCAATAATTACTGAAGTGAATGTCAATAATTACTGAAGTGAATGTCAATAATTACTGAAAGGTTTATCTCTTTGAAGCAATTAACACAAACAAGAGAGAAAAGAAGCAGACTCGGTTTTACTGCAACTGTTCATAAAACGTTATATAATGATGTTGCAACAACTCTGATCAAGGATCAGAACCGGCTTAAGGTCTCACACCTCAATTAATTTTCCCATATGGTAACTGTACAGCCTTTTCCAACATCTGAGCTTCAAAGCAGGGCAGCAGACATTGTTGTTGGTTTAATATCTTCAGTATAGCCAAGACCAGTAATTTAAAACAATAAAATACATAAGTTAGCCAGGTTGGTTTTTTTTCTCGCTCATATTTTGTGAACCCTATGGAAAATACAAAACTCATACACTATCTAGCTGAATATGCAGTGCTTCGGTCAAACAATTCTGAAATTTGAATGAAACCTCATATCAATATGGGATTTTCTGTATCATCTGTCTTTTACACTGCAGATGTATGCTAAAGCAAAGTAAAACCTATTTTTCAAATTAAAAATTACCTAAAATTGAGAAAAAATAGAATTATTTTCTGTTTTCCTTTTGTCTCTAGGTCCGTGAGCTTTCAGGGGAGATAATCGAGGTGTGAGACCTTAAGCTGTAATAAGCATATGTGTATTTCAGGCAACAATATCTACAGTTATTATCAAATAGCTAAAAGGTTTATTTCTGGATTTGTGTGATTACACCGTGTACAAGTTTGCTTACTTCGTACATTTTCATAGTGATTTTTTTCATAGTGATTTTTATGTTGTTTTGTCGATATGTGCATGCCATAAACCATATGTGTATCTTAATCATATGTCTAAAGAAACTCGGTATGTATCGATACTATTTCTAGTTGATCAGTGGTTCTGAAAAGGTGACTTTATTTACTCCTCTGCTTACAGCGTTAAGAAAACAGAACTGACCTTTATTTGAATTATACATTATTAAATCGTCATACAAGTTAAACATATAATACACACAACGTAACCATTACAGTGCAAATATGTGCATGAATTATTAAATAGAGTTTAATTAACATTGTTGAAGTGTTACGGGAAATAATTCCCGAGTGAGAAAGATTCTTGAGATATAGAAACGAGTGTCTATATCGCAAGAATATTTCTCACGAGTGAATTATTTTCCGTATCACGACAAAAATGTTAATTAAACTATATAATATATATTCTGTGATGAATTTCTTTCCAATCGTCTTTTGACACAAGTATTCCTTCTTCTGTCACTCCTTTGGCGACAGCGCGGAGTAATATCATGACGTCAATTCGTGACATAATATCGTGACGTCTATCGTTTAGTTCATAACATTTGGCTGCTGTGCTATCTTGCGCACTAGGCGAGATAGCACAGTAGAGGAAGGGATATGTTATAGATTTTCTCAAACTGGGAAATTTATATAATTCATCCCAGAATATATAATATATAATAATTATTGACAGAAATGTACCACAGACTAAGTCAAATGAGCACAAGTTGTGATACGTTGATGATATCGCGCAAAATCGCGCTGGAACAACGGTGAACGAAATAACCACACTTTTTCCCATGACATGAACATGTCAAATGTCGGAAGAAACAGACACTTGTTTTCAATTCACAGGCAGATTACGTAAAGAGAATAAAAAAGTATAGAAAAAAGGAAAAATAAACAACAACACAAAGCAAGTATTTTTAAAACATATTTAGATCACCATAATAGTTTCTTTGAAGAACGTAGCTAAACTGAAAATTAAATTTCTATTGGTTGTTTATTTACATCAATTGAATACATTTAAACACACTTGTCCGGTAATAATACTATTTCTTAAATAATATACTATTTCTTAAATTATATATTCTTAAATATAACTTAATATATTTTTTTGTAAATCTTTAATCAAATAGAATGTATCTTATGAATTACATATTAAGTAAAAAGCGTCGGTGTCGATCAACTCTATTTCTTGCATATCTTCCGGTTTCTATCCTTAACGCATGAGAAGATGTTAATCTTGAAAAGATAAATTCTTAATGAACTGAATGAATGCTACTTTCCTGTTCGACTGTGGTATCTACCTTTAAGCTATGTATCTAAATACTTTCATATCATAATATGTTTTAAAATTCGTGTACCTAACAACACAGTATTACTAATGTTAAAGTAGCTGTCCCGCCAACAGCAGTGATATTTTACAACACATCTGCACGGTTTCTAAACCTATTGACAAAGAAGTATGTATATAACTTTCATATTTTGAGAATCCAAACTCTATAGAAACAATATAAACCGCTTTAACAAACCAGGCCAAATTCAAAAACTGGAGAGTTGAATTAAAAGTTACCAACTCATAATACGTTTCCAGTTAAACCATCAGTTCTCGTTCATTATCTCTCAATGTTGTTTATGAAAGTAGCTATAAAAGTCGAACAGGAAATATAGAAATCAAGGACCACAGTCAACCAAAAACATGCATAGAAACAAACAATAATTACAAAGATGCTTAAGGCATGATATGAAATCACAAACATAAAAGGGTTGAAAATAGGGCTATCGCCTTGGAAAGGTCAGTGGCAAAAAGGCCGCTGGGGCTTTAAACCAGGTTCTAGGGTGAACCAAACCTCACTCCTACATTTTTGTTTTCCAAATAAAATGTGACAGTGTAAATAAAGATATCCCCGCCAAGTTAAATTCTCTAACAAACAAGTGAGCATTAATAGTCAATATAAGCATAACACATACCAATTATCATGTATATATAAATATAACAAAGCATAGAAAGCAACAAAGGAAGTACGTAATGGCTGGACGGAAACCAGAACAGCGAGATAACAAACCGTTACGGGTGTGACAAGACAAGTTTAAGACAAACACCGAACGATACTGCCCTATTAGGATATGTGAAGTTGTCATCATAGGAGTTGTTAACAATTTAGTTACATCTTATACTATCAATGATACACTGATTTGCGATTGCACGATACAAGTATGACGGGTAATAGGATGTCTTGCCATTTGTATAAGTGCTAGACGATATAATTATGCAATGTTTTTTCGTCTCTTTTTCGGTCCCGGTTCACTGCAGGTGCAGCCAACAGCCACCGACTCTATGTCTATCATGTACATGTACACATCATTGACACAAGCTCGTTTGATCACAGGTATATACGTCATCACCTCCACACATCTCCCCTCCTTAAAACAATTTCCAATTAAACACTGTCGCTCAGTCGCCGAAAAGCACTTTTCACACGAACATTTAGCCTTTGTAATGGCTTTTGGAAGCCTGTCTTCATCCATTTCGAGGACAACATACCACGGACAAGTCGAAGCCCTGTTGGGCAAGTTCAAATTGGTGGCGGAAGTATTGGTTAGTCTCCGCAGCCGTCTGCATTTAGACTCACCATAGACCCTTGTTACGAGGACTCTATGCTTATAAGATGACGTCATCAATTTAGTCCGTGCATGGGCGAGGTAGTCTGGAATATTATATAAGGTCATGTCCGCCATGTACTCGTCTTTCAATCGTTCCATTAAATGCTCTATGATCCCGGTGACATCGGCAGGCTCTTCACACATTCCATTTACACCGCGCACGAAATGTACTGAACATACCAACAGTAAGATAACTAAATCAATGCTGACCTGAAAAGAAAAACAGATCACGTTTAAAACTTAGTTTCTAATACCAGTATTAGGACTTGGTTAACAAAAAAGAGTATGAGCGTGGACCTTTGCAAACAGCCGAACACGACACATACCATATATTGCAGTCTCATTTTGATTGAGACTGTTCGTGAACGGTAGTGAAAAACACTGACACTGACAGTTCAAATGCACTAGCACTATTGTCAACCCTTTTAAGTTTGTGATGTCGCATACTTTGTTATTTTTCTTGAAATTGTCGTTTGTTTTGTATGCGTGTTTTTGGCTGACTGTGTTCTGTTAATGTTATATTTCTGGTTCGACTTTTATACCTGTTATTATTATATCTGATAATATTTATTTTAAAAGTATTTACATGACAAATAGAAGCATATGTTAAATATTAATAAATATATGTCATATAATATATACACATACATATACACATACACAGCGACATAGGGTACTAATTTTTACAAATATGTATTGATCACTACTAATGTTATTGTATCATTTATTAGTTGTTATAAACTAAATATATTTCATAATCATTCCTTAGTATCCAGTAAAACGTTAATTGCAAATAATATTTCTTCAAATTTACAGACAAAAACAAAATTATAATAAAGCTTACCTCTAAGTTTCTCAAATGAGCCATATTTTATAACTTGTTCAATTTATTGTAACAAGTTCTGTTGCTCCTTCCTGTAATTCACGGACACATATGATACAAACTTAAAAACCACCTTTATATACTTTAAACCTCAGAGGCGATAAACGATCTTAAAACGGCTTCAATTGATATGTAAGCGTCCATAATTCAAAGCTATCTGAAGTCATTATTGACGGGGAAAATTATTGCATTTGCAGCCAAATCTTTTGAAAGTGTTTGAATTAATAGCATTTAAACATATCGGTTATTAATCTTGATTCATACTGGAATGTGTTCATTATTAACTTCCGTATGTTAAAGGGCATAGTTCCTTTCAATAACGGAAGTACGGAAGTAAAGTCGAAATCATCCAGACGCTATGAAACTGTTTAACTCGAAACGACAATATACATTATATAAAAGATCAAGCGTCTATCTTTGACTTTTAAATTTCCTTGTGGTTTGAAGAAATAACTTTATGGTCCTCTTCTTCACAATTTTAACTACCACAAGAATTTATTTGGTGTGATCATAATGTTTAGTAATATGCAACTTAGAATATGTATGTAAACATATTCTCGCGTGCAAAATATGCGCTGTATGTCACATAAACAATTTGTTTACGTGTTTTAAATATTAATGCTGAGAATGAAATAAGGCCTACCACCTGGTAAAAAAACACACGACAAAAGTACGGTTTTCCACTCGAAACAGAAACCTTTGCCGAACATATGATAAACATCTATACAGAGAGAATCGGTCAGTTTGCTGTACGTCTTTATATGTTGGTGCCTTATTCAGTTTGAAGTACACACACTTTAGTTTAAGGCTGCGCTCTAAATTGGTTCAAAACACACAATACAATGTCTTTATTTGTCTTTAAGTGGCCACTTATGGAAAAAAAAAAAGTGTATCGCCACAATATTGAAGATAATGTTAAACTACTACGCTAAATCGGAGTTAAGGACCTATTTCCAGCCCAGTGTAATTGGGTACGGGTGGGGAGAATTTTTATAGATAACCGTAAATCACTGTTAGTAATACAATTTCATGCGAAAATGGTGTTCATTTTGTGTCAGTTGATGAGGCTCTCACAATACATATTTTATATGAAACCAGCATATTAAAACATAAAAACAGGTGTTTCATTAGTTGTTTTTTGGTGTGTTTTCCTTCTAAAAACAATGAATTTTAAACAACGGTTTTTATTTAGTACAGCTTACTTGTTAACTGGCTTTTTTTCTTCATAAAAGTAAAGTCTGAAGTATTATATACTGCTATACCATGTATATTGTTACTGCTATACCATATATATTGTTACTGCTATACCATATATATTGTTACTGCTATACCATATATATTGTTACTGCTATACCATATATATTGTTACTGCTATACCATATATATTGTTACTGCTATACCATATATATTGTTCAATATACCATATATATTGTTCAATATACCATATATATTGTTCAATATACCATATATATTGTTCCTGCTATACCATATATATTGTTCAATATACCATATATATTGTTCCTGCTATACCATATATATTGTTCAATATACCATATATATTGTTCCTGCTATACCATATATATTGTTCAATATACCATATATATTGTTCCTGCTATACCATATATATTGTTCAATATACCATATATATTGTTCAATATACCATATATATTGTTCAATATACCATATATATTGTTACTGCTATACCATATATATTGTTCAATATACCAATGCTTTTCAAAGTCAAAACTTTACTCTGGTCTCAATTTATATACCTGAGCTTATAGATCATGTAGCACGTTAGCAGTAAATAAGCAAGCTTTCTATGCATTTTCAACGATCATTTGTCGTTTAGAAATTGGTCTCCACTTTAACAAGTTTGAAATTTGAGCCATTAAACTCAATACGTCATACTTTTACGAACATATAACATAATGTTTTTTAAAGAATAATA
>JAWPHD010020968.1:0-29789 GCA_037043455.1 Cyrtodaria siliqua | reverse complement strand
GTGTCTTGATACAGGTTTGCTGCAATAATCATAACAAGTATCATAGTAACAACCATTACAACACGCCAGATAATAATGTACATATTCTATACGTAATACCTTTATAAATAATAACCATTTGGACACTCAGATCGCAGAAAGAGCAACGTTATCTCTATTTTTTCTATTTACCCGTAAACGAATTACGTCCCTTGGACATAAAATGTCAACGAGTATCATTTTGCGTGCCATAGAGTGCCAGTGGCATTTCTGACGTGGTCATCTCTGTTGAAAGTACGTATACAAATGAAAAACTTACGGTGAAACTCATTGTTGCCGTGTCATGGCTTGTACATGCAACTTCTGGGCTCACTTGGTAAGAGATTAACGTTGTGTCTTGATACAGGTTTGCTGCAATAATCATAACAAGTATCATAGTAACAACCATTACAACACGCCAGATAATAATGTACATATTCTATACGTAATACCTTTATAAATAATAACCATTTGGACACTCAGATCGCAGAAAGAGCAACGTTATCTCTATTTTTTATATTTACCCGTAAACGAATTACGTCCTTGGACATAAAATGTCAACGAGTATCATTTTGCGTGCCATAGAGTGCCAGTGGCATTTCGGACGTGGTCATCTCTGTTGAAAGTACGTATACAAATGAAAAACTTACGGTGAAACTCATTGTTGCCGTGTCATGGCTTGTACATGCAACTTCTGGGCTCACTTGGTAAGAGATTAACGTTGTGTCTTGATACAGGTTTGCTGCAATAATCATAACAAGTATCATAGTAACAACCATTACAACACGCCAGATAATAATGTACATATTCTATACGTAATACCTTTATAAATAATAACCATTTGGATCACTCAGATCGCAGAAAGAGCAACGTTATCTCTATTTTTTCTATTTACCCGTAAACGAATTACGTCCCTTGGACATACAATGTCAACGAGTATCATTTTGCGTGCCATAGAGTGCCAGTGGCATTTCTGACGTGGTCATCTCTGTTGAAAGTACGTATACAAATGAAAAACTTACGGTGAAACTCATTGTTGTCGTGTCATGGCTTGTACATGCAACTTCTGGGCTCACTTGGTAAGAGATTAACGTTGTGTCTTGATACAGGTTTGCTGCAATAATCATAACACTAATCATAGTAACAACCATAACAACACGACAGATAATATTGTACATATTCTATACGTAATACCTTTATAAATAATAACCATTTGGACACTCAGATCACAGAAAGAGCAACGTTATCTCTATTTTTTCTATTTATCCGTAAACGAATTACGTCCTTTGGACATACAATGTCAACGAGTATCATTTTGCGTGCCATAGACTGCAATTGGCATTTCTGACGTGGTCATCTCTGTTGAAAGTACGTATTCAAATGAAAAACTTACGGTGAAACTCATTGTTGCATAGTCATGGCTTGTACATGCAACTTCTGGGCTCACTTGGTAAGAGATTAACGTTGTGTCTTGATACAGGTTTGCTGCAATAATCATAACAATTATCATAGTAACAACCATTACAACACGCCTGATAATAATGTACATAATCTATACGTAATACCTTTATAAATAATAACCATTTGGACACTCAGATCGCAGAAAAAGCCACGTTATCTTTATTTCTTCTATTTCCCCGTACACGGAGTAGGTCCCTTGGACATCAAACGTCAACAAGTATCATTCTGCATGCAATAGAGTGCCAGTGGCATTTCTGACCTATGCATCTCTGTTTAAAGTACGTGTACATATTTAAAACTTACGATGGAACTCATTGTTGGCATGTCATGGCTTGTATATGCAACTTCTGGGCTGACTTGATAAGATTAACGTTGTGTCTTGATACATGTTAGCTGCAATAATCATAACACTAATCATAGTAACAACCATTACAACAAGACATATAATATTGTACATATTCTATACGTAATACCTTTATAAATAATAACCATTTGGACACTCAGATCGCAGAAAGAGCAACGTTATCTCTATTTTTTCTATTTACCCGTAAACGAATTACGTCCCTTGGACATAAAATGTCAACGAGTATCATTTTGCGTGCCATAGACTGCCAGTGGCATTTCTGACGTGGTCATCTCTGTTGAAAGTACGTATACAAATGAAAAACTTACGGTGAAACTCATTGTTGCCGTGTCATGGCTTGTACATGCAACTTCTGGGCTCACTTGGTAAGAGATTAACGTTGTGTCTTGATACAGGTTTGCTGCAATAATCATAACAATTATCATAGTAACAACCATTACAACACGCCAGATAATAATGTACATATTCTATACGTAATACCTTTATAAATAATAACCATTTGGACACTCAGATCGCTGAAAAAGCCACGTTATCTTTATTTCTTCTATTTCCCCGTACACGGATTACGTCCCTTGGACATCAAATGTCAACAAGTATCATTATGCGTGCCATAGAGTGCCAGTGGCATTTCTGACCTGTGCATCTCTGTTTAAAGTACGTGTACATATGAAAAACTTACGATGGAACTCATTGTTGGCATGTCATGGCTTGTATATGCAACTTCTGGGCTCACTTGATAAGATTAACGTTGTGTCTTGATACATGTTAGCTGCAATAATCATAACACTTATCATAGTAACAACCATTACAACACGACAGATAATATTGTACATATTCTATACGTAATACCTTTATAAATAATAACCATTTGGACACTCAGATCGCAGAAAGAGCAACGTTATCTCTATTTTTTCTATTTACCCGTAAACGAATTACGTCCCTTGGACATAAAATGTCAACGAGTATCATTTTGCGTGCCATAGACTGCCAGTGGCATTTCTGACGTGGTCATCTCTGTTGAAAGTACGTATACAAATGAAAAACTTACAGTGAAACTCATTGTTGCCGTGTCATGGCTTGTACATGCAACTTCTGGGCTCACTTGGTAAGAGATTAACGTTGTGTCTTGATACTGGTTTGCTGCAATAATCAAAACAATTATCATAGTAACAACCATTACAACACACCAGATAATATTGTACCTATTCTATACGTAACACCTTTATAAACAATAACCGTTTTGACACTCAAATCGCAGAAAAAGAAACGTTATCTCTATTTCTTCTATTTCCCCGTACACGGATTTCGTCTTTTGGACATAAAATGTCAACAAGTATCATTCTGTGTGCCATAGAGTGCCACTGGCATTTCTCACGTGTGCATCTCTGTTGAAAGTACGTATACATATGAAAAATTTACGGTGGAACACATTGTTGGCGTGTCATGGCTTGTACATGCAACTTCTGGGCTCACTTGGTAAGACATTAACGTTGTGTCTTGATACAGGTTTGCTGCAATAATCATAACAATTATCATAGTAACAACCATTACAACACGACAGATAATAATGTACATATTCTATACGTAATACCTTTATAAATAATAACCATTTGGACACTCAGATCGCAGAAAAAGCCAAGTTATCTTTATTTCTTCTATTTCCCCGTACACGGATTATGTCCCTTGGACATCAAATGTCAACAAGTATCATTCTGCGTGCCATAGAGTGCCAGTGGCATTTCTGACCTGTGCATCTCTGTTTAAAGTACGTGTACATATGAAAAACTTACGATGGAACTCATTGTTGGCATGTCATGGCTTGTATATGCAGCTTCTGGGCTCACTTGATAAGAGATTAACGTTGTGTCTTGATACATGTTAGCTGCAATAATCATAACAATAATCATAGTTACAACCATTACAACACGACAGATAATATTGCACATATTCTATACGTAATACCTTTATAAATAATAACCATTTGGACACTCAGATCGCAGAAAAAGCCACGTTATCTTTATTTCTTCTATTTCCCCGTACAAGGATTACGTCCCTTGGACATCAAATGTCAACAAGTATCATTCTGCGTGCCATAGAGTGCCAGTGGCATTTCTGACCTTTGCATCTTTGTTTAAAGTACGTGTACATATGAAAAACTTACGGTGAAACTCATTGTTGCCGTGTCATGGCTTGTACATGCAACTTCTGGGCTCACTTGGTAAGAGATTAACGTTGTGGCTTGATACAGGTTTGCTGCAATAATCATAACAAGTATCATAGTAACAACCATTACAACACGCCAGATAATATTGTACATATTCTATACGTAATACCTTTATAAATAATAACCATTTGGACACTCAGATCGTAGAAAGAGCAACGTTATCTCTATTTTTTCTATTTACCCGTAAACGAATTACGTCCCTTGGACATAAAATGTCAACGAGTATCATTTTGCGTGCCATAGAGTGCCAGTGGCATTTCTGACGTGGTCATCTCTGTTGAAAGTAAGTATACAAATGAAAATCTTACGGTGAAACTCATTGTTGCCGTGTCATGGCTTGTACATGCAACTTCTGGGCTCACTTGGTAAGAGATTAACGTTGTGTCTTGATACAGGTTTGCTGCAATAATCATAACAAGTATCATAGTAACAACCATTACAACACGCCAGATAATAATGTACATATTCTTTACGTAATACCTTTATAAATAATAACCATTTGGACACTCAGATCGCAGAAAGAGCAACGTTATCTCTATTTTTTCTATTTACCCGTAAACGAATTACGTCCCTTGGACATAAAATGTCAACGAGTATCATTTTGCGTGCCATAGAGTGCCAGTGGCATTTCTGACGTGGTCATCTCTGTTGAAAGTACGTATACAAATGAAAAACTTACGGTGAAACTCATTGTTGCCGTGTCATGGCTTGTACATGCAACTTCTGGGCTCACTTGGTAAGAGATTAACGTTGTGTCTTGATACAGGTTTGCTGTAATAATATTAACAATAATCATAGTTACAACCATTATAACACGACAGATAATATTTCACATATTCCATACGTAATACCTTTATAAATAATAACCATTTGGACACTCAGATCGCAGAAAAAGCCACGTTATCTTTATTTCTTCTATTTCCCCGTACAAGGATTACGTCCCTTGGACATCAAATGTCAACAAGTATCATTCTGCGTGCCATAGAGTGCCAGTGGCATTTCTGACCTGTGCATCTCTGTTTAAAGTACGTGTACATATGAAAAACTTACAGTGAAACTCATTGTTGCCGTGTCATGGCTTGTACATGCAACTTCTGGGCTCACTTGGTAAGAGATTAACGTTGTGTCTTGATACAGGTTTGCTGCAATAATCATAACAAGTATCATAGTAACAACCATTACAACACGCCAGATAATAATGTACATATTCTATACGTAATACCTTTATAAATAATAACCATTTGGATACTCAGATCGTAGAAAGAGCAACGTTATCTCTATTTTTTCTATTTACCCGTAAACGAATTACGTCCCTTGGACATACAATGTCAACGAGTATCATTTTGCGTGCCATAGAGTGCCAGTGGCATTTCTGACGTGGTCATCTCTGTTGAAAGTACGTATACAAATGAAAAACTTACGGTGAAACTCATTGTTGCCGTGTCATGGCTTGTACATGCAACTTCTGGGCTCACTTGGTAAGAGATTAACGTTGTGTCTTGATACAGGTTTGCTGCAATAATCATAACAAGTATCATAGTAACAACCATTACAACACGCCAGATAATAATGTACATATTCTTTACGTAATACCTTTATAAATAATAACCATTTGGACACTCAGATCGCAGAAAGAGCAACGTTATCTCTATTTTTTCTATTTACCCGTAAACGAATTACGTCCCTTGGACATGAAATGTCAACGAGTATCATTTTGCGTGCCATAGAGTGCCAGTGGCATTTCTGACGTGGTCATCTCTGTTGAAAGTACGTATACAAATGAAAAACTTACGGTGAAACTCATTGTTGCCGTGTCATGGCTTGTACATGCAACTTCTGGGCTCACTTGGTAAGAGATTAACGTTGTGTCTTGATACAGGTTTGCTGCAATAATCATAACAAGTATCATAGTAACAACCATTACAACACGCCAGATAATAATGTACATATTCTATACGTAATACCTTTATAAATAATAACCATTTGGACACTCAGATCGCAGAAAGAGCAACGTTATCTCTATTTTTTCTATTTACCCGTAAACGAATTACGTCCCTTGGACATAACATGTCAACGAGTATCATTTTGCGTGCCATAGAGTGCCAGTGGCATTTCTGACGTGGTCATCTCTGTTGAAAGTACGTATACAAATGAAAAACTTACGGTGAAACTCATTGTTGCCGTGTCATGGCTTGTACATGCAACTTCTGGGCTTACTTGGTAAGAGATTAACGTTGTGTCTTGATACAGGTTTGCTGCAATAATCATAACAAGTATCATAGTAACAACCATTACAACACGCCAGATAATAATGTACATATTCTATACGTAATACCTTTATAAATAATAACCATTTGGACACTCAGATCGCAGAAAGAGCAACGTTATCTCTATTTTTTCTATTTACCCGCAAACAAATTACGTCCCTTGGACATAAAATGTCAACGAGTATCATTTTGCGTGCCATAGAGTGCCAGTGGCAATTCTGACGTGGTCATCTCTGTTGAAAGTACGTATACAAATGAAAAACTTACGGTGAAACTCATTGTTGCCGTGTCATGGCTTGTACATGCAACTTCTGGGCTCACTTGGTAAGAGATTAACGTTGTGTCTTGATACAGGTTTGCTGCAATAATCATAACAAGTATCATAGTAACAACCATTACAACACGCCAGATAATAATGTACATATTCTATACGTAATACCTTTATAAATAATAACCATTTGGACACTCAGATCGCAGAAAGAGCAACGTTATCTCTATTTTTTCTATTTACCCGCAAACAAATTACGTCCCTTGGACATAAAATGTCAACGAGTATCATTTTGCGTGCCATAGAGTGCCAGTGGCAATTCTGACGTGGTCATCTCTGTTGAAAGTACGTATACAAATGAAAAACTTACGGTGAAACTCATTGTTGCCGTGTCATGGCTTGTACATGCAACTTCTGGGCTCACTTGGTAAGAGATTAACGTTGTGTCTTGATACAGGTTTGCTGCAATAATCATAACAAGTATCATAGTAACAACCATTACAACACGCCAGATAATAATGTACATATTCTTTACGTAATACCTTTATAAATAATAACCATTTGGACACTCAGATCGCAGAAAGAGCAACGTTATCTCTATTTTTTCTATTTACCCGTAAACGAATTACGTCCCTTGGACATAAAATGTCAACGAGTATCATTTTGCGTGCCATAGAGTGCCAGTGGCATTTCTGACGTGGTCATCTCTGTTGAAAGTACGTATACAAATGAAAAACTTACGGTGAAACTCATTGTTGCCGTGTCATGGCTTGTACATGCAACTTCTGGGCTCACTTGGTAAGAGATTAACGTTGTGTCTTGATACAGGTTTGCTGTAATAATATTAACAATAATCATAGTTACAACCATTATAACACGACAGATAATATTTCACATATTCCATACGTAATACCTTTATAAATAATAACCATTTGGACACTCAGATCGCAGAAAAAGCCACGTTATCTTTATTTCTTCTATTTCCCCGTACAAGGATTACGTCCCTTGGACATAAAATGTCAACGAGTATCATTTTGCGTGCCATAGAGTGCCAGTGGCATTTCTGACGTGGTCATCTCTGTTGAAAGTACGTATACAAATGAAAAACTTACGGTGAAACTCATTGTTGCCGTGTCATGGCTTGTACATGCAACTTCTGGGCTCACTTGGTTAGAGATTAACGTTGTGTCTTGATACAGGTTTGCTGCAATAATCATAACAAGTATCATAGTAACAACCATTACAACACGCCAGATAATAATGTACATATTCTATACGTAATACCTTTATAAATAATAACCATTTGGACACTCAGATCGCAGAAAGAGCAACGTTATCTCTTTTTTTTCTATTTACCCGTAAACGAATTACGTCCCTTGGACATAAAATGTCAACGAGTATCATTTTGCGTGCCATAGAGTGCCAGTGGCATTTCTGACGTGGTCATCTCTGTTGAAAGTACGTATACAAATGAAAAACTTACGGTGAAACTCATTGTTTCCGTGTCATGGCTTGTACATGCAACTTCTGGGCTCACTTGGTAAGAGATTAACGTTGTGTCTTGATACAGGTTTGCTGCAATAATCATAACAAGTATCATAGTAACAACCATTACAACACGCCAGATAATAATGTACATATTCTATACGTAATACCTTTATAAATAATAACCATTTGGACACTCAGATCGCAGAAAGAGCAACGTTATCTCTATTTTTTCTATTTACCCGTAAACGAATTACGTCCCTTGGACATAAAATGTCAACGAGTATCATTTTGCGTGCCATAGAGTGCCAGTGGCATTTCTGACGTGGTCATCTCTGTTGAAAGTACGTATACAAATGAAAAACTTACGGTGAAACTCATTGTTGCCGTGTCATGGCTTGTACATGCAACTTCTGGGCTCACTTGGTAAGAGATTAACGTTGTGTCTTGATACAGGTTTGCTGCAATAATCATAACAAGTATCATAGTAACAACCATTACAACACGCCAGATAATAATGTACATATTCTATACGTAATACCTTTATAAATAATAACCATTTGGACACTCAGATCGCAGAAAGAGCAACGTTATCTCTATTTTTTCTATTTACCCGTAAACGAATTACGTCCCTTGGATATAAAATGTCAACGAGTATCATTTTGCGTGCCATAGAGTGCCAGTGGCATTTCTGACGTGGTCATCTCTGTTGAAAGTACGTATACAAATGAAAAACTTACGGTGAAACTCATTGTTGCCGTGTCATGGCTTGTACATGCAACTTCTGGGCTCACTTGGTAAGAGATTAACGTTGTGTCTTGATACAGGTTTGCTGCAATAATCATTACAAGTATCATAGTAACAACCATTACAACACGCCAGATAATAATGTACATATTCTATACGTAATACCTTTATAAATAATAACCATTTGGACACTCAGATCGCAGAAAGAGCAACGTTATCTCTATTTTTTCTATTTACCCGTAAACGAATTACGTCCCTTGGACATAAAATGTCAACGAGTATCATTTTGCGTGCCATAGAGTGCCAGTGGCATTTCTGACGTGGTCATCTCTGTTGAAAGTACGTATACAAATGAAAAACTTACGGTGAAACTCATTGTTGCCGTGTCATGGCTTGTACATGCAACTTCTGGGCTCACTTAGTAAGAGATTAACGTTGTGTCTTGATACAGGTTTGCTGCAATAATCATAACAAGTATCATAGTAACAACCATTACAACACGCCAGATAATAATGTACATATTCTATACGTAATACCTTTATAAATAATAACCATTTGGACACTCAGATCGCAGAAAGAGCAACGTTATCTCTATTTTTTCTATTTACCCGTAAACGAATTACGTCCCTTGGACATAAAATGTCAACGAGTATCATTTTGCGTGCCATAGAGTGCCAGTGGCATTTCTGACGTGGTCATCTCTGTTGAAAGTACGTATACAAATGAAAAACTTACGGTGAAACTAATTGTTGCCGTGTCATGGCTTGTACATGCAACTTCTGGGCTCACTTAGTAAGAGATTAACGTTGTGTCTTGATACAGGTTTGCTGCAATAATCATAACAAGTATCATAGTAACAACCATTACAACACGCCAGATAATAATGTACATATTCTATACGTAATACCTTTATAAATAATAACCATTTGGACACTCAGATCGCAGAAAGAGCAACGTTATCTCTATTTTTTCTATTTACCCGTAAACGAATTACGTCCCTTGGACATAAAATGTCAACGAGTATCATTTTGCGTGCCATAGAGTGCCAGTGGCAATTCTGACGTGGTCATCTCTGTTGAAAGTACGTATACAAATGAAAAACTTACGGTGAAACTCATTGTTGCCGTGTCATGGCTTGTACATGCAACTTCTGGGCTCACTTGGTAAGAGATTAACGTTGTGTCTTGATACAGGTTTGCTGCAATAATCATAACAAGTATCATAGTAACAACCATTACAACACGCCAGATAATAATGTACATATTCTATACGTAATACCTTTATAAATAATAACCATTTGGACACTCAGATCGCAGAAAGAGCAACGTTATCTCTATTTTTTCTATTTACCCGTAAACGAATTACGTCCCTTGGACATAAAATGTCAACGAGTATCATTTTGCGTGTCATAGAGTGCCAGTGGCATTTCTGACGTGGTCATCTCTGTTGAAAGTACGTATACAAATGAAAAACTTACGGTGAAACTCATTGTTGCCGTGTCATGGCTTGTACATGCAACTTCTGGGCTCATTTGGTAAGAGATTAACGTTGTGTCTTGATACAGGTTTGCTGCAATAATCATAACAAGTATCATAGTAACAACCATTACAACACGCCAGATAATAATGTACATATTCTATACGTAATACCTTCATAAATAATAACCATTTGGACACTCAGATCGCAGAAAGAGCAACGTTATCTCTATTTTTTCTATTTACCCGTCAACGAATTACGTCCCTTGGATATAAAATGTCAACGAGTATCATTTTGCGTGCCATAGAGTGCCAGTGGCATTTCTGACGTGGTCATCTCTGTTGAAAGTACGTATACAAATGAAAAACTTACGGTGAAACTCATTGTTGCCGTGTCATGGCTTGTACATGCAACTTCTGGGCTCACTTGGTAAGAGATTAACGTTGTGTCTTGATACAGGTTTGCTGCAATAATCATAACAAGTATCATAGTAACAACCATTACAACACGCCAGATAATAATGTACATATTCTATACGTAATACCTTTATAAATAATAACCATTTGGATACTCAGATCGCAGAAACAGCAACGTTATCTCTATTTTTTCTATTTACCCGTAAACGAATTACGTCCCTTGGGCACAAAATGTCAACGAGTATCATTTTGCGTGCCATAGAGTGCCAGTGGAATTTCTGACGTGGTCATCTCAGTTGAAAGTACGTATACAAATGAAAAACTTACGGTGAAACTCATTGTTGCCGTGTCATGGCTTGTAAATGCAACTTCTGGGCTCACTTGGTAAGAGATTAACGTTGTGTCTTGATACAGGTTTGCTGCAATAATCATAACAAGTATCATAGTAACAACCATTACAACACGCCAGATAATAATGTACATATTCTATACGTAATACCTTTATAAATAATAACCATTTGGACACTCAGATCGCAGAAAGAGCAACGTTATCTCTATTTTTTCTATTTACCCGTAAACGAATTACGTCCCTTGGACATAAAATGTCAACGAGTATCATTTTGCGTGCCATAGAGTGCCAGTGGCATTTCTGACGTGGTCATCTCTGTTGAAAGTACGTATACAAATGAAAAACTTACGGTGAAACTCATTGTTGCCGTGTCATGGCTTGTACATGCAACTTCTGGGCTCACTTAGTAAGAGATTAACGTTGTGTCTTGATACAGGTTTGCTGCAATAATCATAACAAGTATCATAGTAACAACCATTACAACACGCCAGATAATAATGTACATATTCTATACGTAATACCTTTATAAATAATAACCATTTGGACACTCAGATCGCAGAAAGAGCAACGTTATCTCTATTTTTTCTATTTACCCGTAAACGAATTACGTCCCTTGGACATAAAATGTCAACGAGTATCATTTTGCGTGCCATAGAGTGCCAGTGGCATTTCTGACGTGGTCATCTCTGTTGAAGGTACGTATACAAATGAAAAACTTACGGTGAAACTCATTGTTGCCGTGTCATGGCTTGTACATGCAACTTCTGGGCTCACTTGGTAAGAGATTAACGTTGTGTCTTGATACAGGTTTGCTGCAATAATCATAACAAGTATCATAGTAACAACCATTACAACACGCCAGATAATAATGTACATATTCTATACGTAATACCTTTATAAATAATAACCATTTGGACACTCAGATCGCAGAAAGAGCAACGTTATCTCTATTTTTTCTATTTACCCGTAAACGAATTACGTCCCTTGGACATAAAATGTCAACGAGTATCATTTTGCGTGTCATAGAGTGCCAGTGGCATTTCTGACGTGGTCATCTCTGTTGAAAGTACGTATACAAATGAAAAACTTACGGTGAAACTCATTGTTGCCGTGTCATGGCTTGTACATGCAACTTCTGGGCTCACTTAGTAAGAGATTAACGTTGTGTCTTGATACAGGTTTGCTGCAATAATCATAACAAGTATCATAGTAACAACCATTACAACACGCCAGATAATAATGTACATATTCTATACGTAATACCTTTATAAATAATAACCATTTGGACACTCAGATCGCAGAAAGAGCAACGTTATCTCTATTTTTTCTATTTACCCGTAAACGAATTACGTCCCTTGGACATAAAATGTCAACGAGTATCATTTTGCGTGCCATAGAGTGCCAGTGGCATTTCTGACGTGGTCATCTCTGTTGAAGGTACGTATACAAATGAAAAACTTACGGTGAAACTCATTGTTGCCGTGTCATGGCTTGTACATGCAACTTCTGGGCTCACTTGGTAAGAGATTAACGTTGTGTCTTGATACAGGTTTGCTGCAATAATCATAACAAGTATCATAGTAACAACCATTACAACACGCCAGATAATAATGTACATATTCTATACGTAATACCTTTATAAATAATAACCATTTGGACACTCAGATCGCAGAAAGAGCAACGTTATCTCTATTTTTTCTATTTACCCGTAAACGAATTACGTCCCTTGGACATAAAATGTCAACGAGTATCATTTTGCGTGTCATAGAGTGCCAGTGGCATTTCTGACGTGGTCATCTCTGTTGAAAGTACGTATACAAATGAAAAACTTACGGTGAAACTCATTGTTGCCGTGTCATGGCTTGTACATGCAACTTCTGGGCTCATTTGGTAAGAGATTAACGTTGTGTCTTGATACAGGTTTGCTGCAATAATCATAACAAGTATCATAGTAACAACCATTACAACACGCCAGATAATAATGTACATATTCTATACGTAATACCTTTATAAATAATAACCATTTGGACACTCAGATCGCAGAAAGAGCAACGTTATCTCTATTTTTTCTATTTACCCGTAAACGAATTACGTCCCTTGGACATAAAATGTCAACGAGTATCATTTTGCGTGCCATAGAGTGCCAGTGGCATTTCTGACGTGGTCATCTCTGTTGAAAGTACGTATACAAATGAAAAACTTACGGTGAAACTCATTGTTGCCGTGTCATGGCTTGTACATGCAACTTCTGGGCTCACTTAGTAAGAGATTAACGTTGTGTCTTGATACAGGTTTGCTGCAATAATCATAACAAGTATCATAGTAACAACCATTACAACACGCCAGATAATAATGTACATATTCTATACGTAATACCTTTATAAATAATAACCATTTGGACACTCAGATCGCAGAAAGAGCAACGTTATCTCTATTTTATCTATTTACCCGTAAACGAATTACGTCCCTTGGACATAAAATGTCAACGAGTATCATTTTGCGTGCCATAGAGTGCCAGTGGCATTTCTGACGTGGTCATCTCTGTTGAAGGTACGTATACAAATGAAAAACTTACGGTGAAACTCATTGTTGCCGTGTCATGGCTTGTACATGCAACTTCTGGGCTCACTTGGTAAGAGATTAACGTTGTGTCTTGATACAGGTTTGCTGCAATAATCATAACAAGTATCATAGTAACAACCATTACAACACGCCAGATAATAATGTACATATTCTATACGTAATACCTTTATAAATAATAACCATTTGGACACTCAGATCGCAGAAAGAGCAACGTTATCTCTATTTTTTCTATTTACCCGTAAACGAATTACGTCCCTTGGACATAAAATGTCAACGAGTATCATTTTGCGTGTCATAGAGTGCCAGTGGCATTTCTGACGTGGTCATCTCTGTTGAAAGTACGTATACAAATGAAAAACTTACGGTGAAACTCATTGTTGCCGTGTCATGGCTTGTACATGCAACTTCTGGGCTCACTTAGTAAGAGATTAACGTTGTGTCTTGATACAGGTTTGCTGCAATAATCATAACAAGTATCATAGTAACAACCATTACAACACGCCAGATAATAATGTACATATTCTATACGTAATACCTTTATAAATAATAACCATTTGGACACTCAGATCGCAGAAAGAGCAACGTTATCTCTATTTTTTCTATTTACCCGTAAACGAATTACGTCCCTTGGACATAAAATGTCAACGAGTATCATTTTGCGTGCCATAGAGTGCCAGTGGCATTTCTGACGTGGTCATCTCTGTTGAAGGTACGTATACAAATGAAAAACTTACGGTGAAACTCATTGTTGCCGTGTCATGGCTTGTACATGCAACTTCTGGGCTCACTTGGTAAGAGATTAACGTTGTGTCTTGATACAGGTTTGCTGCAATAATCATAACAAGTATCATAGTAACAACCATTACAACACGCCAGATAATAATGTACATATTCTATACGTAATACCTTTATAAATAATAACCATTTGGACACTCAGATCGCAGAAAGAGCAACGTTATCTCTATTTTTTCTATTTACCCGTAAACGAATTACGTCCCTTGGACATAAAATGTCAACGAGTATCATTTTGCGTGTCATAGAGTGCCAGTGGCATTTCTGACGTGGTCATCTCTGTTGAAAGTACGTATACAAATGAAAAACTTACGGTGAAACTCATTGTTGCCGTGTCATGGCTTGTACATGCAACTTCTGGGCTCATTTGGTAAGAGATTAACGTTGTGTCTTGATACAGGTTTGCTGCAATAATCATAACAAGTATCATAGTAACAACCATTACAACACGCCAGATAATAATGTACATATTCTATACGTAATACCTTTATAAATAATAACCATTTGGACACTCAGATCGCACAAAGAGCAACGTTATCTCTATTTTTTCTATTTACCCGTAAACGAATTACGTCCCTTGGACATAAAATGTCAACGAGTATCATTTTGCGTGTCATAGAGTGCCAGTGGCATTTCTGACGTGGTCATATCTGTTGAAAGTACGTATACAAATGAAAAACTTACGGTGAAACTCATTGTTGCCGTGTCATGGCTTGTACATGCAACTTCTGGGCTCATTTGGTAAGAGATTAACGTTGTGTCTTGATACAGGTTTGCTGCAATAATCATAACAAGTATCATAGTAACAACCATTACAACACGCCAGATAATAATGTACATATTCTATACGTAATACCTTTATAAATAATAACCATTTGGACACTCAGATCGCAGAAAGAGCAACGTTATCTCTATTTTTTCTATTTACCCGTAAACGAATTACGTCCCTTGGACATAAAATGTCAACGAGTATCATTTTGCGTGCCATAGAGTGCCAGTGGCATTTCTGACGTGGTCATCTCTGTTGAAAGTACGTATACAAATGAAAAACTTACGGTGAAACTCATTGTTGCCGTGTCATGGCTTGTACATGCAACTTCTGGGCTCACTTAGTAAGAGATTAACGTTGTGTCTTGATACAGGTTTGCTGCAATAATCATAACAAGTATCATAGTAACAACCATTACAACACGCCAGATAATAATGTACATATTCTATACGTAATACCTTTATAAATAATAACCATTTGGACACTCAGATCGCAGAAAGAGCAACGTTATCTCTATTTTTTCTATTTACCCGTAAACGAATTACGTCCCTTGGACATAAAATGTCAACGAGTATCATTTTGCGTGCCATAGAGTGCCAGTGGCATTTCTGACGTGGTCATCTCTGTTGAAGGTACGTATACAAATGAAAAACTTACGGTGAAACTCATTGTTGCCGTGTCATGGCTTGTACATGCAACTTCTGGGCTCACTTGGTAAGAGATTAACGTTGTGTCTTGATACAGGTTTGCTGCAATAATCATAACAAGTATCATAGTAACAACCATTACAACACGCCAGATAATAATGTACATATTCTATACGTAATACCTTTATAAATAATAACCATTTGGACACTCAGATCGCAGAAAGAGCAACGTTATCTCTATTTTTTCTATTTACCCGTAAACGAATTACGTCCCTTGGACATAAAATGTCAACGAGTATCATTTTGCGTGTCATAGAGTGCCAGTGGCATTTCTGACGTGGTCATCTCTGTTGAAAGTACGTATACAAATGAAAAACTTACGGTGAAACTCATTGTTGCCGTGTCATGGCTTGTACATGCAACTTCTGGGCTCACTTAGTAAGAGATTAACGTTGTGTCTTGATACAGGTTTGCTGCAATAATCATAACAAGTATCATAGTAACAACCATTACAACACGCCAGATAATAATGTACATATTCTATACGTAATACCTTTATAAATAATAACCATTTGGACACTCAGATCGCAGAAAGAGCAACGTTATCTCTATTTTTTCTATTTACCCGTAAACGAATTACGTCCCTTGGACATAAAATGTCAACGAGTATCATTTTGCGTGCCATAGAGTGCCAGTGGCATTTCTGACGTGGTCATCTCTGTTGAAGGTACGTATACAAATGAAAAACTTACGGTGAAACTCATTGTTGCCGTGTCATGGCTTGTACATGCAACTTCTGGGCTCACTTGGTAAGAGATTAACGTTGTGTCTTGATACAGGTTTGCTGCAATAATCATAACAAGTATCATAGTAACAACCATTACAACACGCCAGATAATAATGTACATATTCTATACGTAATACCTTTATAAATAATAACCATTTGGACACTCAGATCGCAGAAAGAGCAACGTTATCTCTATTTTTTCTATTTACCCGTAAACGAATTACGTCCCTTGGACATAAAATGTCAACGAGTATCATTTTGCGTGTCATAGAGTGCCAGTGGCATTTCTGACGTGGTCATCTCTGTTGAAAGTACGTATACAAATGAAAAACTTACGGTGAAACTCATTGTTGCCGTGTCATGGCTTGTACATGCAACTTCTGGGCTCATTTGGTAAGAGATTAACGTTGTGTCTTGATACAGGTTTGCTGCAATAATCATAACAAGTATCATAGTAACAACCATTACAACACGCCAGATAATAATGTACATATTCTATACGTAATACCTTTATAAATAATAACCATTTGGACACTCAGATCGCACAAAGAGCAACGTTATCTCTATTTTTTCTATTTACCCGTAAACGAATTACGTCCCTTGGATATAAAATGTCAACGAGTATCATTTTGCGTGCCATAGAGTGCCAGTGGCATTTCTGACGTGGTCATCTCTGTTGAAAGTACGTATACAAATGAAAAACTTACGGTGAAACTCATTGTTGCCGTGTCATGGCTTGTACATGCAACTTCTGGGCTCACTTGGTAAGAGATTAACGTTGTGTCTTGATACAGGTTTGCTGCAATAATCATAACAAGTATCATAGTAACAACCATTACAACACGCCAGATAATAATGTACATATTCTATACGTAATACCTTTATAAAAAATAACCATTTGGACACTCAGATCGCAGAAAGAGCAACGTTATCTCTATTTTTTCTATTTACCCGTAAACGAATTACGTCCCTTGGACATAAAATGTCAACGAGTATCATTTTGCGTGCCATAGAGTGCCAGTGGCATTTCTGACGTGGTCATCTCTGTTGAAAGTACGTATACAAATGAAAAACTTACGGTGAATCTCATTGTTGCCGTGTCATGGCTTGTACATGCAACTTCTGGGCTCACTTGGTAAGAGATTAACGTTGTGTCTTGATACAGGTTTGCTGCAATAATCATAACAAGTATCATAGTAACAACCATTACAACACGCCAGATGATAATGTACATATTCTTTACGTAATACCTTTATAAATAATAACCATTTGGACACTTAGATCGCAGAAAGAGCAACGTTATCTCTATTTTTTCTATTTACCCGTAGACGAATTACGTCCCTTGGACATAAAATGTCAACGAGTATCATTTTGCGTGTCATAGAGTGCCAGTGGCATTTCTGACGTGGTCATCTCTGTTGAAAGTACGTATACAAATGAAAAACTTACGGTGAAACTCATTGTTGCCGTGTCATGGCTTGTACATGCAACTTCTGGGCTCATTTGGTAAGAGATTAACGTTGTGTCTTGATACAGGTTTGCTGCAATAATCATAACAAGTATCATAGTAACAACCATTACAACACGCCAGATAATAATGTACATATTCTATACGTAATACCTTTATAAATAATAACCATTTGGACACTCAGATCGCACAAAGAGCAACGTTATCTCTATTTTTTCTATTTACCCGTAAACGAATTACGTCCCTTGGATATAAAATGTCAACGAGTATCATTTTGCGTGCCATAGAGTGCCAGTGGCATTTCTGACGTGGTCATCTCTGTTGAAAGTACGTATACAAATGAAAAACTTACGGTGAAACTCATTGTTGCCGTGTCATGGCTTGTACATGCAACTTCTGGGCTCACTTGGTAAGAGATTAACGTTGTGTCTTGATACAGGTTTGCTGCAATAATCATAACAAGTATCATAGTAACAACCATTACAACACGCCAGATAATAATGTACATATTCTATACGTAATACCTTTATAAAAAATAACCATTTGGACACTCAGATCGCAGAAAGAGCAACGTTATCTCTATTTTTTCTATTTACCCGTAAACGAATTACGTCCCTTGGACATAAAATGTCAACGAGTATCATTTTGCGTGCCATAGAGTGCCAGTGGCATTTCTGACGTGGTCATCTCTGTTGAAAGTACGTATACAAATGAAAAACTTACGGTGAATCTCATTGTTGCCGTGTCATGGCTTGTACATGCAACTTCTGGGCTCACTTGGTAAGAGATTAACGTTGTGTCTTGATACAGGTTTGCTGCAATAATCATAACAAGTATCATAGTAACAACCATTACAACACGCCAGATGATAATGTACATATTCTTTACGTAATACCTTTATAAATAATAACCATTTGGACACTTAGATCGCAGAAAGAGCAACGTTATCTCTATTTTTTCTATTTACCCGTAGACGAATTACGTCCCTTGGACATAAAATGTCAACGAGTATCATTTTGCGTGCCATAGAGTGCCAGTGGTAATTTCTGACGTGGTCATCTCTGTTGAAAGTACGTATACAAATGAAAAACTTACGGTGAAACTCATTGTTGCCGTGTCATGGCTTGTACATGCAACTTCTGGGCTCACTTGGTAAGAGATTAACGTTGTGTCTTGATACAGGTTTGCTGCAATAATCATAACAAGTATCATAGTAACAACCATTACAACACGCCAGATAATAATGTACATATTCTATACGTAATACCTTTATAAATAAAAACCATTTGGACACTCAGATCGCAGAAAGAGCAACGTTATCTCTATTTTTTCTATTTACCCGAAAACGAATTACGTCCCTTGGACATAAAATGTCAACGAGTATCATTTTGCGTGCCATAGAGTGCCAGTGGCATTTCTGACGTGGTCATCTCTGTTGAAAGTACGTATACAAATGAAAAACTTACGGTGAAACTCATTGTTGCCGTGTCATGGCTTGTACATGCAACTTCTGGGCTCACTTGGTAAGAGATTAACGTTGTGTCTTGATACAGGTTTGCTGCAATAATCATAACAAGTATCATAGTAACAACCATTACAACACGCCAGATAATAATGTACATATTCTATACGTAATACCTTTATAAATAATAACCATTTGGACACTCAGATCGCAGAAAGAGCTACGTTATCTCTATTTTTTCTATTTACCCGTAAACGAATTACGTCCCTTGGACATAAAATGTCAACGAGTATCATTTTGCGTGCCAAAGAGTGCCAGTGGCATTTCTGACGTGGTCATCTCTGTTGAAAGTACGTATACAAATGAAAAACTTACGGTGAAACTCATTGTTGCCGTGTCATGGCATGTACATGCAACTTCTGGGCTCACTTGGTAAGAGATTAACGTTGTGTCTTGATACAGGTTTGCTGCAATAATCATAACAAGTATCATAGTAACAACCATTACAACACGCCAGATAATAATGTACATATTCTATACGTAATACCTTTATAAATAATAACCATTTGGACACTCAGATCGCAGAAAGAGCAACGTTATCTCTATTTTTTCTATTTACCCGTAAACGAATTACGTCCCTTGGACATAAAATGTCAACGAGTATCATTTTGCGTGCCATAGAGTGCCAGTGGCATTTCTGACGTGGTCATCTCTGTTGAAAGTACGTATACAAATGAAAAACTTACGGTGAAACTCATTGTTGCCGTGTCATGGCTTGTACATGCAACTTCTGGGCTCACTTGGTAAGAGATTAACGTTGTGTCTTGATACAGGTTTGCTGCAATAATCATAACAAGTATCATAGTAACAACCATTACAACACGCCAGATAATAATGTACATATTCTTTACGTAATACCTTTATAAATAATAACCATTTGGACACTCAGATCGCTGAAAGAGCAACGTTATCTCTATTTTTTCTATTTACCCGTAAACGAATTACGTCCCTTGGACATAAAATGTCAACGAGTATCATTTTGCGTGCCATAGAGTGCCAGTGGCATTTCTGACGTGGTCATCTCTGTTGAAAGTACGTATACAAATGAAAAACTTACGGTGAAACTCATTGTTGCCGTGTCATGGCTTGTACATGCAACTTATGGGCTCACTTGGTAAGAGATTAACGTTGTGTCTTGATACAGCTTTGCTGCAATAATCATAACAAGTATCATAGTAACAACCATTACAACACGCCAGATAATAATGTACATATTCTATACGTAATACCTTTATAAATAATAACCATTTGGACACTCAGATCGCAAAAAGAGCAACGTTATCTCTATTTTTTCTATTTACCCGTAAACGAATTACGTCCCTTGGACATAAAATGTCAACGAGTATCATTTTGCGTGCCATAGAGTGCCAGTGGCATTTCTGACGTGGTCATCTCTGTTGAAAGTACTTATACAAATGAAAAACTTACGGTGAAACTCATTGTTGCCGTGTCATGGCTTGCACATGCAACTTCTGGGCTCACTTGGTAAGAGATTAACGTTGTGTCTTGATACAGGTTTGCTGCAATAATCATAAAAGTATCATAGTAACAACCATTACAACACGCCAGATAATATTGTACATATTCTATACGTAATACCTTTATAAATAATAACCATTTGGACACTCAGATCGCAGAAAGAGCAACGTTATCTCTATTTTTTCTATTTACCCGTAAACGAATTACGTCCCTTGGACATAAAATGTCAACGAGTATCATTTTGCGTGCCATAGAGTGCCAGTGGCATTTCTGACGTGGTCATCTCTGTTGAAAGTACGTATACAAATGAAAAACTTACGGTGAAACTCATTGTTGCCGTGTCATGGCCTGTACATGCAACTTCTGGGCTCACTTGGTAAGAGATTAACGTTGTGTCTTGATACAGGTTTGCTGTAATAATCATAACAAGTATCATAGTAACAACCATTACAACACGCCAGATAATAATGTACATATTCTTTACGTAATACCTTTATAAATAATAACCATTTGGACACTCAGATCGCAGAAAGAGCAACGTTATCTCTATTTTTCAATTTACCCGTAAACGAATTACGTCCCTTGGACATAAAATGTCAACGAGTATCATTTTGCGTGCCATAGAGTGCCAGTGGCATTTCTGACGTGGTCATCTCTGTTGAAAGTACGTATACAAATGAAAAACTTACGGTGAAACTCATTGTTGCCGTGTCATGGCTTGTACATGCAACTTCTGGGCTCACTTGGTAAGAGATTAACGTTGTGTCTTGATACAGGTTTGCTGCAATAATCATAACAAGTATCATAGTAACAACCATTAAAACACGCCAGATAATAATGTACATATTCTATACGTAATACCTTTATAAATAATAACCATTTGGACACTCAGATCGCAGAAAGAGAAACGTTATCTCTTTTTTTTCTATTTACCCGTAAACGAATTACGTCCCTTGGACATAAAATGTCAACGAGTATCATTTTGCGTGCCATAGAGTGCCAGTGGCATTTCTGACGTGGTCATCTCTGTTGAAAGAACGTATACAAATGAAAAACTTACGGTGAAACTCATTGTTGCCGTGTCATGGCTTGTACATGCAACTTCTGGGCTCACTTGGTAAGAGATTAACGTTGTGTCTTGATACAGGTTTGCTGCAATAATCATAACAAGTATCATAGTAACAACCATTACAACACGCCAGATAATAATGTACATATTCCTTACGTAATACCTTTATAAATAATAACCATTTGGACCCTCAGATCGCAGAAAGAGCAACGTTATCTCTTTTTTTTCTATTTACCCGTAAACGAATTACGTCCCTTGGACATAAAATGTCAACGAGTATCATTTTGCGTGCCATAGAGTGCCAGTGGCATTTCTGACCTGGTCATCTCTGTTGAAAGAACGTATACAAATGAAAAACTTACGGTGAAACTCATTGTTGCCGTGTCATGACTTGTACATGCAACTTCTGGGCTCACTTGGTAAGAGATTAACGTTGTGTCTTGATACAGGTTTGCTGCAATAATCATAACAAGTATCATAGTAACAACCATTACAACACGCCAGATAATAATGTACATATTCTTTACGTAATACCTTTATAAATAATAACCATTTGGACACTCAGATCGCAGAAAGAGCAACGTTATCTCTATTTTTTCTATTTACCCGTAAACGAATTATGTCCCTTGGACATAAAATGTCAACGAGTATCATTTTGCGTTCCATAGAGTGCCAGTGGCATTTCCGACGTGGTCATCTCTGTTGAAAGTACGTATACAAATGAAAAACTTACGGTGAAACTCATTGTTGCCGTGTCATGGCTTGTACATGCAACTTCTGGGCTCACTTGGTAAGAGATTAACGTTGTGTCTTGATACAGGTTTGCTGCAATAATCATAACAAGTATCATAGTAACAACCATTACAACACGCCAGATAATAATGTACATATTATTTACGTAATACCTTTATAAATAATAACCATTTGGACACTCAGATCGCAGAAAGAGCAACGTTATCTCTATTTTTTCTATTTACCCGTAAACGAATTACGTCCCTTGGACATAAAATGTCAACGAGTATCATTTTGCGTGCCATAGAGTGCCAGTGGCATTTCTGACGTGGTCATCTCTGTTGAAAGTACGTATACAAATGAAAAACTTACGGTGAAACTCATTGTTGCCGTGTCATGGCTTGTAAATGCAACTTCTGGGCTCACTTGGTAAGAGATTAACGTTGTGTCTTGATACAGGTTTGCTGCAATAATCATAACAAGTATCATAGTAACAACCATTACAACACGCCAGATAATAATGTACATATTCTTTACGTAATACCTTTATAAATAATAACCATTTGGACACTCAGATCGCAGAAAGAGCAACGTTATCTCCATTTGTTCTATTTACCCGTAAACGAATTATGTCCCTTGGACATAAAATGTCAACGAGTATCATTTTGCGTTCCATAGAGTGCCAGTGGCATTTCCGACGTGGTCATCTCTGTTGAAAGTACGTATACAAATGAAAAACTTACGGTGAAACTCATTGTTGCCGTGTCATGGCTTGTACATGCAACTTCTGGGCTCACTTGGTAAGAGATTAACGTTGTGTCTTGATACAGGTTTGCTGCAATAATCATAACAAGTATCATAGTAACAACCATTACAACACGCCAGATAATAATGTACATATTCTTTACGTAATACCTTTATAAATAATAACCATTTGGACACTCAGATCGCAGAAAGAGCAACGTTATCTCTATTTTTTCTATTTACCCGTAAACGAATTACGTCCCTTGGACATAAAATGTCAACGAGTATCATTTTGCGTGCCATAGAGTGCCAGTGGCATTTCTGACGTGGTCATCTCTGTTGAAAGTACGTATACAAATGAAAAACTTACGGTGAAACTCATTGTTGCCGTGTCATGGCTTGTACATGCAACTTCTGGGCTCACTTGGTAAGAGATTAACGTTGTGTCTTGATACAGGTTTGCTGCAATAATCATAACAAGTATCATAGTAACAACCATTACAACACGCCAGATAATAATGTACATATTCTTTACGTAATACCTTTATAAATAATAACCATTTGGACACTCAGATCGCAGAAAGAGCAACGTTATCTCTATTTTTTCTATTTACCCGTAAACGAATTACGCCCTTGGACATAAAATGTCAGAGTATCATTTTGCGTGCCATAGAGTGCCAGTGGCATTTCTGACGTGGTCATCTCTGTTGAAAGTACGTATACAAATGAAAAACTTACGGTGAAACTCATTGTTGCCGTGTCATGGCTTGTACATGCAACTTCTGGGCTCACTTGGTAAGAGATTAACGTTGTGTCTTGATACAGGTTTGCTGCAATAATCATAACAAGTATCATAGTAACAACCATTACAACACGCCAGATAATAATGTTCATATTCTATACGTAATACCTTTATAAATAATAACCATTTGGACACTCAGATCGCAGAAAGAGCAACGTTATCTCTATTTTTTCTATTTACCCGTAAACGAATTACGTCCCTTGGAAATAAAATGTCAACGAGTATCATTTTGCGTGCCATAGAGTGCCAGTGGCATTTCTGACGTGGCCATCTCTGTTGAAAGTACGTATACAAATGAAAAACTTACGGTGAAACTCATAGTTGCCGTGTCATGGCTTGTACATGCAACTTCTGGGCTCACTTGGTAAGAGATTAACGTTGTGTCTTGATACAGGTTTGCTGCAATAATCATAACAAGTATCATAGTAACAACCATTACAACACGCCAGATAATAATGTACATATTCTATACGTAATACCTTTATAAATAATAACCATTTGGACACTCAGATCGCAGAAAGAGCAACGTTATCTCTATTTTTTCTATTTACCCGTAAACGAATTACGTCCCTTGGACATAAAATGTCAACGAGTATCATTTTGCGTGCCATAGAGTGCCAGTGGCATTTCTGACGTGGTCATCTCTGTTGAAAGTACGTATACCAATGAAAAACTTACGTTGAAACTCATTGTTGCCGTGTCATGGCTTGTACATGCAACTTCTGGGCTCACTTGGTAAGAGATTAACGTTGTGTCTTGATACAGGTTTGCTGCAATAATCATAACAAGTATCATAGTAACAACCATTACAACACGCCAGATAATAATGTACATATTCTTTACGTAATACCTTTATAAATAATAACCATTTGGACACTCAGATCGCAGAAAGAGCAACGTTATCTCTATTTTTTCTATTTACCCGTAAACGAATTACGTCCCTTGGACATAAAATGTCAACGAGTATCATTTTGCGTGCCATAGAGTACCAGTGGCATTTCTGACGTGGTCATCTCTGTTGAAAGTACGTATACAAATGAAAAACTTACGGTGAAACTCATTGTTGCCGTGTCATGGCTTGTACATGCAACTTCTGGGCTCACTTGGTAAGAGATTAACGTTGTGTCTTGATACAGGTTTGCTGCAATAATCATAACAAGTATCATAGTAACAACCATTACAACACGCCAGATAATAATGTACATATTCTATACGTAATACCTTTATAAATAACCATTTGGACACTCAGATCGCAGAAAGAGCAACGTTATCTCTATTTTTTCTATTTACCCGTAAACGAATTACGTCCCTTGGACATAAAATGTCAACGAGTATCATTTTGCGTGCCATAGAGTGCCAGTGGCATTTCTGACGTGGTCATCTCTGTTGAAAGTACGTATACAAATGAAAAACTTACGGTGAAACTCATTGTTGCCGTGTCATGGCTTGTACATGCAACTTCTGGGCTCACTTGGTAAGAGATTAACGTTGTGTCTTGATACAGGTTTGCTGCAATAATCATAACAAGTATCATAGTAACAACCATTACAACACGCCAGATAATAATGTACATATTCTATACGTAATACCCTTATAAATAATAACCATTTGACACTCAGATCGCAGAAAGAGCAACGTTATCTCTATTTTTTTCTATTTACCCGTAAACGAATTACGTCCCTTGGACATAAAATGTCAACGAGTATCATTTTGCGTGCCATAGAGTGCCAGTGGCATTTCTGACGTGGTCATCTCTGTTGAAAGTACGTATACAAATGAAAAACTTACGGTGAAACTCATTGTTGCCGTGTCATGGCTTGTACATGCAACTTCTGGGCTCACTTGGTAAGAGATTAACGTTGTGTCTTGATACAGGTTTGCTGCAATAATCATAACAAGTATCATAGTAACAACCATTACAACACGCCAGATAATAATGTACATATTCTATACGTAATACCTTTATTAATTATAACCATTTGGACACTCAGATCGCAGAAAGAGCAACGTTATCTCTATTTTTTCTATTTACCCGTAAACGAATTACGTCCCTTGAACATAAAATATCAACGAGTATCATTTTGCGTGCCATAGAGTGCCAGTGGCATTTCTGACGTGGTCATCTCTGTTGAAAGTACGTATACAAATGAAAAACTTACGGTGAAACTCATTGTTGCCGTGTCATGGCTTGTACATGCAACTTCTGGGCTCACTTGATAAGAGATTAACGTTGTGTCTTGATACAGGTTTGCTGCAATAATCATAACAAGTATCATAGTAACAACCATTACAACACGCCAGATAATAATGTACATATTCTATACGTAATACCTTTATAAATAATAACCATTTGGACACTCAGATCGCAGAAAGAGCAACGTTATCTCTATTTTTTCTATTTACCCGTAAACGAATTACGTCCCTTGGACATAAAATGTCAACGAGTATCATTTTGCGTGCCATAGACTGCCAGTGGCATTTCTGACGTGGTCATATCTGTTGAAAGTACGTATACAAATGAAAAACTTACGGTGAAACTCATTGTTGCCGTGTCATGGCTTGTACATCCAACTTCTGGGCTCACTTGGTAAGAGATTAACGTTGTGTCTTGATACAGGTTTGCTGCAATAATCATATCAAGTAGCATAGTAACAACCATTACAACACGCCAGATAATATTGTACATATTCTATACGTAATACCTTTATAAATTATAACCATTTGGACACTCAGATCGCAGAAAGAGCAACGTTATCTCTATTTTTTCTATTTACCCGTAAACGAATTACGTCCCTTGGACATAAAATGTCAACGAGTATCATTTTGCGTGCCATAGAGTGCCAGTGGCATTTCTGACGTGGTCATCTCTGTTGAAAGTACGTATACAAATGAAAAACTTACGGTGAAACTCATTGTTGCCGTGTCATGGCTTGTACATGCAACTTCTGGGCTCACTTGGTAAGAGATTAACGTTGTGTCTTGATACAGGTTTGCTGCAATAATCATAACAAGTATCATAGTAACAACCATTATAACACGCCAGATAATAATGTACATATTCTATACGTAATACCTTTATAAATAATAACCATTTGGACACTCAGATCGCAGAAAGAGCAACGTTATCTCTATTTTTTCTATTTACCCGTAAACGAATTACGTCCCTTGGACATAAAATGTCAACGAGTATCATTTTGCGTGCCATAGAGTGCCAGTGGCATTTCTGACGTGGTCATCTCTGTTGAAAGTACGTATACAAATGAAAAACTTACGGTGAAACTCATTGTTGCCGTGTCATGGCTTGTACATGCAACTTCTGGGCTCACTTGGTAAGAGATTAACGTTGTGTCTTGATACAGGTTTGCTGCAATAATCATAACAAGTATCATAGTAACAACCATTACAACACGCCAGATAATAATGTACATATTCTTTACGTAATACCTTTATAAATAATAACCATTTGGAGACTCAGATCGCAGAAAGAGCAACGTTATCTCTATTTTTTCTATTTACCCGTAAACGAATTACGTCCCTTGGACATAAAATGTTAACGAGGATCATTTTGCGTGCCATAGAGTGCCAGTGGCATTTCTGACGTAATCATCTCTGTTGAAAGTACGTATACAAATGAAAAACTTACGGTGAAACTCATTGTTGCCGTGTCATGGCTTGTACATGCAACTTCTGGGCTCACTTGGTAAGAGATTAACGTTGTGTCTTGATACAGGTTTGCTGCAATAATCATAACAAGTATCATAGTAACAACCATTACAACACGCCAGATAATATTGTACATATTCTATACGTAATACCTTTATAAATAATAACCATTTGGACACTCAGATCGCAGAAAGAGCAACGTTATCTCTATATTTTTTTTTTACCCGTAAACGAATTACGTCCCTTGGACATAAAATGTCAACGAGTATCATTTTGCGTGCCATAGAGTGCCAGTGGCATTTCTGACGTGGTCATCTCTGTTGAAAGTACGTATACAAATGAAAAACTTACGGTGAAACTCATTGTTGCCGTGTCATGGCTTGTACATGCAACTTCTGGCTCACTTGGTAAGAGATTAACGTTGTGTCTTGATACAGGTTTGCTGCAATAATCATAACAAGTATCATAGTAACAACCATTACAACACGCCAGATAGTAATGTACATATTCTTTACGTAATACCTTTATAAATAATAACCATTTGGACACTCAGATCGCAGAAAGAGCAACGTTATCTCTATTTTTTCTATTTACCCGTAAACGAATTACGTCCTTTTGACATAAAATGTCAACGAGTATCATTTTGCGTGCCATAGAGTGCCAGTGGCATTTCTGACGTGGTCATCTCTGTTGAAAGTACGTATACAAATGAAAAACTTACGGTGAAACTCATTGTTGCCGTGTCATGGCTTGTACATGCAACTTCTGGGCTCACTTGGTAAGAGATTAACGTTGTGTCTTGATACAGGTTTGCTGCAATGATCATAACAAGTATCATGTTAACAACCATTACAACACGCCAGATAATAATGTACATATTCTATACGTAATACCTTTATAAATAATAACCATTTGGACACTCAGATCGCAGAAAGAGCAACGTTATCTCTATTTTTTCTATTTACCCGTAAACGAATTACGTCCCTTGGACATAAAATGTCAACGAGTATCATTTTGCGTGCCATAGAGTGCCAGTGGCATTTCTGACGTGGTCATCTCTGTTGAAAGTACGTATACAAAAGAAAAACTTACGGTGAAACTCATTGTTGCCGTGTCATGGCTTGTACATGCAACTTCTGGGCTCACTTGGAAAGAGATTAACGTTGTGTCTTGATACAGGTTTGCTGCAATAATCATAACAAGTATCATAGTAACAACCATTACAACACGCCAGATAATAATGTACATATTCTTTACGTAATACCTTTATAAATAATAACCATTTGGACACTCAGATCGCAGAAAGAGCAACGTTATCTCTATTTTTTCTATTTACCCGTAAACGAATTACGTCCCTTGGACATAAAATGTCAACGAGTATCATTTTGCGTGCCATAGAGTGCCAGTGGCATTTCTGACGTAGTCATCTCTGTTGAAAGTACGTATACAAATGAAAAACTTACGGTGAAACTCATTGTTGCCGTGTCATGGCTTGTACATGCAACTTCTGGGCTCACTTGGTAAGAGATTAACGTTGTGTCTTGATACAGGTTTTCTGCAATAATCATAACAAGTATCATAGTAACAACCATAACAACACGCCAGATAACAATGTACATATTCTTTACGTAATACCTTTATAAATAATAACCATTTG
>JAWPHD010020967.1:0-29792 GCA_037043455.1 Cyrtodaria siliqua | reverse complement strand
GAACTAGAAGAACTCGGAAAACAAACTAAAAGTATATATATTCAACTATATCAACAGCAAAATAAAGCCAAAGAAATATAAAAAAGGTCGGACAGGGAAAGAAGCAGTCAAGGAGGACAGTCAACCACAAAACACAGAAACAAACATGCAAACGGACAAACAAGAAAGCAAAAGCAATAATAAAAGCAAACGACATCACAAACACAAAAGGGTTGACAATAGGGCTACCGCCTTGGAACGGTCAGTGATAAAGTAGACCACTGGGGGTTTAAACCGGTTCTAGGGTGCACCAAACCTCACACTAACCCTACTGTCATCCATTAAAACAGGACAGTGTAAATAAAGAAATCCCCGCCAAGCCCGTTTTACTGCTAATTGTATTGTCTGCAATACTATATATATCAAAATCATGTATACTGTATGTCTGCATACCGACACATTTATTGTTAACACAGTTTGCGTTGCTTATTTAGTTGGACTTAGTAGGATTCAACGATATGTTTGAAACTAAAATAATTATTAAGAGATCTAGATAATGCCTGATATAGTGTATAAGAATATTTCATTGGTATCCGGTGAAGATAGGGAATTCCAAACCTCGGTATAAATGTTTTTATCGAAACAGAGGCTCTGATAGATTATTTGTCTTGCATATCAGAGATATGTTGTGCGTTAACGCCGCCAGCTACGAGCGTTTTGCATGTTTTCCTGCATACCGGATGTTGATGCGCCCGTGACTTTTATCTTTACCCTATGCATAAAGATAATACTTTACATCTCCCATGTAAAACTTGGATAGCCTTATCCGGTATGCAAGCAAATACACATATCTGCTGTTGCTGTTTTGTTTAGATTCACGTCAGATTCAAGTAACATCTTTTTCTGTCAATATTTTTTAAAAGCAATCTATAGATAAAACAAGCTTGCCTTGATTGTAACAAGTTCTGACCACCGTCGTGTTTATGACACTTAATAAATTTTCCTTTTCAAATTTAGTATTAGCTCTATATTAGCAGATGAATCTAAATAACTTACCTAAGCACTTATTGAGAGATCAATGGCGCTAGGATAATGTGTCATGCAAATACTAGTTCCTTGTCAAATTCATGTATGACATATGTAATTCTATGTTGTGTATGCTCAGTCGAATGCTAATAGAGGAGGTTTTGTCCTTTTTCTAATTTGCTATTGCAATGTTACATAAGAAGTGTCCATACTGCGTACATTTGACATGTATTCTATTGAATTGAATTGAATTGGATTTTATAGTCGCACCAACAGCTAAAGTCATATGGCGACTTTCCAGCTTCCATTGGTGGAGGAAGACCCCAGGTGCCCCTCTGGGCAATTTTCGTGCACGGGCATGCACCTGGGTAGAACCACCGACGTTCCGCAAGCCAGCTGGATAGTTTCCTCACATAAAGATTCCTAGGCCCCTGAGGGATCGAACCTTCAGCGGTGAGGGGCTAGTAATTTAAAGTCAAAAGACATTAACCACTCGGCCACGGACGTCCCCGACATGTTCTCTATCGTATGTGCATCCATCATGTATATGTATTTGTTTTATACTAATTTAATATATTGCACATTCTTTCTAATAGTCTGAGCTCCCGTAGATCTACAACCGCATTAGTAATAATTGCTTACTGATGATGTAATACAAATTTCTGTTATTGTCATCTGTATGTTTTATTCGTTATTCGGTGTTATTAACAAACATAATGTTGGCTTAACTTGAAATTTCATAACTTATTTTTTATACGAACAATGTTTCGCACTGGGTAAATATTTTTTTTCTAAATATCTTTACAAATGCATTTTGTTTCGTAGTATATATACTGAATATACAGTTAAGTGTACTTGTATTAATAATTGTATGTACGTTCGTTTTAAAACACTCTATATCTCGTATTATCACATAACTTCCTGTCGTATCCTTAATGGTTTATTCTCTTGTTGCTCTAGCTTCTGCCAAGTCATTGAGTACCTTCATTGTGGCTTTCTCGGCTATTTTTTATTTGTATTATATTTACACGAGCATATTTGTGTTTTACTTATATTGCCTATTGGTGCTGCCTTGTTGGTTAGAGATTAGATCATGGCGGGGATTTCTTTATTTTACACTGTCCTGTTTTAATGGGATGACAGTAGGGTAAGTGTGAGGTTTGGTGCACCCTAGAACCGGTTTAAACCCCCAGTGGCCTACTTTGCCACTGACCGTTCCAAGGCGGTAGCCCTATTGTCAACCCTTTTGTGTTTGTGATGTCCTTTGCATTTATTATTGCTTTTGCCTTCTTGTTTGTCTGTTTGCGTGTTTGTTTCTGTGTTTTGTGGTTGACTGTCCTCTTTGAATGCTACTTTCCCTGTCCGATCTTTTTATATTTCTTTCTATACGTACTTCTATCCCAGTTTAAAATTGCCTACAATTGACTAAATTCAGATTTGTGTGTCAAGATGAATCATTTCCGTTAAAAGGCCATTCCACTGACCTGAAGGAGTGTATGATTGGCAGGTCAACTTGACTATACTATTTCATGATGAGGCTCCATTTCTGACAATGGTACTTTCATATAAATGGCTTATACATGCCCCTGCGATTCCAGCTTTTAATATACGTGTCTTCATTATTTGGACATATAAGCCACAGATATATATGATTCACTTACAAAATAAATTAAGTGACTTAAAGCAACAAACACAAACAAGGGATACACATATCAGACTCGGTTTTATTGAGTCTGTTCATGAGAGGTAATGTAATGACAACACCATTCACACCTGCTAGCACCGGCTTAATCGATATTCTGGGGGCGTCCGTGGCCGAGTGGTTAGAGTCTCCGACTTGCAATCACTTGCCCCTCACCGCTGTAGGTTCGATCCCTCAGGGGCCTAGGAATCTTTATGTGAGGAAGCTATCCAGCTGGCTTGCGGAACGTCGGTGGTTCTACCCAGGTGCCCGCCCGTGCACGAAAATTGCTCGGAGGGGCACCTGGGGTCTTCCTCCACCAGTGGAAGCTGGAAAGTCGCCATATGACCTTAGCTGTTGGTGCGACTATAAAATCCAATTCAATTCAATTCAATTAATCGATATTCTACTTCAAAGCCACCAAGTCACTGTATTTGTAATTGTAGATTCTGTAAGAGAAAGTGTGTATTGGAGTGAGGTAATTGTCCTGGTGACACGTTTGGTAAAGTAGAGAGTATTTAGTAAATAGTATATTAGATAAATATTTCTTCTACAAACCAAGGCGTTTTGAACAACCTTGCTGAACAGTATACCGACCAAATAAATGTCGTCTTGTCGTACTATTAATTGTTTTGTTTGTTCTCGTGTTGTTCTGGCTTCTACCAAGTCATTGAGTACTTTCATTGCTGCTTTCTAGGCTTTTGTTTTTATATTCATATATACGTGATCATATATGTGTTATACTTTAATTACCTAGTAGTGCTGCCTTGTTTGTAAGAATATAACATATATACTGAAGGGATAAAGAAACGCAGGGTAAACTTTGAAGATGATTCTAGGTAAGATGTCGATTATAATGTTCAATATTTTTAAGTAAGAATGAAGATTAATGCATGCAGAACAAACTTCAAAACAATGATTTGTGTCTGGTAAGTGATTTAGGAGTAATTGAAGGGAATTGAAGGGGACCCCCTGTAATGTGAAATCGAAATGGACTGATGCTGGGAGCTGGCTCGTCAATATCGTGTATGTCCCCCGTTCGTAAGTAAGAATGAAGATTAATGCATGCAGAACAAACTTCAAAAACTATTTTGTGTCTGGTAAGTCATTTAGGAGTAATTGAAGGGAATTGAAGGGGACCCCCTTTTGTGTTCGTGATGTCCTTTGCATTTATTATTGCTTTTACCTTCTTGTTTGCCTGTTTGCGTGTTTGTTTCTGTGTTTTGTGGTTGACTATCCTCCTTGACTGATACCCGGGTATTGACGAGAAGTTCCCAGCATCAGTCCATTTCGATTTCACATTACAGGGGGTCCCCTTCAATTCCCTTCAGTTACTCCTAAATCACTTACCAGACACAAATCATTGTTTTTGAAAAGAAATATAAAAAGATCGGACAGGGAAAGTAGCATTCAAGGAGGACAGTCAACCACAAAACACAGAAACAAACATGGAAACAGACAAACAAGAAGGCAAAAGCAATAATAAGTTCAAAGTACATCACGAACACAAAATGGTTGACAATAGGGCTACCGCCTTGGAACGGTCAGTGGCAAAGTAGGCCACTGGGGGTTTAAACCGGTTCTAGGGTGCACCAAACCGCACGCTTACCCTACTGTCATCCCATTAAAACAGGACAGTGTAAATAAAGAAATCCCCGCCATGATCTAATCTCTAACCAACAAGGCAGCATCAATAGGCAATATAAGTAAAACACAAATATGCTCTTGTAAATATAATACAAAAAAAAGCAAGAGCCTAGAAAGCCACAATGAAGGTACTCAATGACTTTGCAGAAGCCAGAGCAGTAAGAGAATAAACCATTAAGGGCACGACAAAAAAGATGAAGTTTGTTCTGCATGCATTAATCTTCATTCTTACTTAAAAATATTGAACATTATACTCGACATCTTACCTAGAATCATCTTCAAAGTTTACCCTGCGTTTCTTTATCCCTTCAGTATATATAGTGGGATTTTACACTGTCCTGTTGTATTGAGATGACTTTAAGATAAGAGTGAGGTTTGGTGTACCGTATAACCTGATTTTAACCTCATGCGGCTTTTTTGCCACTGACCGTTGCATAACCCGAATCAATCAAAAATGTTTACTGATAATAGAAGCCTTTTAAAATGCCAAACAATTTAGACGTATTTTGTTGTGTTTACTAGTTTTAAGACGTATTGTATGATAAATATGAATACAATTCGTAGTCAAACGATACATTAGACATGCACAATTATGCGTACGTTAATCATGTTAAGAATAATAAAGACAACAGCCTTGCCACTGGTGATTCATGTACCACCAATGGCTATAATTTGGTTTATTGATATGAATGATCCAATTAATATATTACATTATTTGCAAAGAGTTAAAGGTCTCACTTCACCGTTAGTTCTCTTGAAACACACGGTAGGATAATTCTACAGTTTTGTGTTCTTCGGTTTTAAATACATTTAATAATTGTTCAAATACATATATATTGTTTCGAAGGTGGGATGAACAGTTTGAAATTGGATGGGCAGCAATTAGACGAAACTGTCACCAAAATATGACACTTGACATAGATGTTGAAGAATATTAGGAATTCTGGTCCAATCTCAATAGTGGAAGCCAAAAGTAGTGCAATGAATGCCGCCAGGTTTTGTACTTTTTTGCTGTGTGCAAATAACTGTGTTTCATAATAAAGTGTTGTTCTTTCTTGGAAATCTGCTGTTCAAAATGGCCAGTACAGTTTATTTATAAATGGCTAATATTGTACAGTTGTACTGTGCAGTAAGACCTACACCATATTTAGGAATTATGGGACAATCAGTGTTCGCATTTGGTAATTAATATCCGTCAATTTCAAAATATGCACTTATTATTATAAATTACTTAGGAAATACAATTTAACACGCATATAATCTACTGGTGCGTTTTTATTGACCGTCAGTATATTTCTGACAATTGATAATGCTACTGGCAGATATATTCTTCTGATTTTGTTTCTGCAAACAGTTGGTATATAAGTTGTAAAAGAAATGTAGCATTCACAGAACACAGTTAACCAAAAAAGAAATGCATGCAAAACAAACACAAAGTATAAGGAAAAATAGAAACACAGTATGTGCCACCATGAACATAAAAGGATTGTTGACATAATGTGTACTACCTTGGAACGGGCAGTGGCAAAAATGAGGATGTTAAGGAACTTATTTTCTACAATGTTGTGTCTTCTTTTTAGTATCAAATAAATGGCGCGCAGTTCTTCGCGTATATAATCGACCTCAGACAACGCGAGCAAATGTGGTATGCCTTGTTCCTTATAACAGTAAATTACCTGGGGTTAATACGAGGTAGCGATAATTCAGTCAAAGAACTATTTCAATTTGATCGTTGGTATCCTTCGGGCCAATGACGACACGCACTTTGAAATTGATACGCAATGAAATCTTTAACACAATGCATGTTATTCTCATAATCTAATATAAAATAAATACATTTCCGTTTTAAAATGTAGTACTAGAATTTATCACATACTTCTCTATAAATACGTTGTTTTGGAATATACGATACGAAATAGACCTAGCTGGTCTTATTAATCAGGATTTAGTTGACGGGCAATAAAGCTTTATCACACGCGTGAAATAAAGGGTAAACAAATGTCATATCACGGAAATAACCGAATGTTCTTTATAACTCGTTCAGCGGAGTGATAAGGAAATTACCGATTAGTTACGATTGTATACGAGATGTCACGCGTTGTGGTTTGTCGTCTGCATTCCATCATGTTTTCGCGCCAGCTTATTGGATAAACATCTATATCTACATGTGTACGTTGATCTGTTATCTTTGATCATAACTCAACGGAAATGACTCGACTAGTAATGCTAAGAAGATGAAATAAAAGAGATGGTAGATAGATAGAAGTAAAATAAAGAAAGAAATAAGGCATAATACACGGATCATAAAGAGTTTAACTAATTTATAATAAACGCAATGATATAGAACCATCCGTTGATAAAATAACTACCTGTGACCATTCATTTTCTGAATGAGACAATTTCAAATTCAATGGCGTTCATTTTAAATCAAATTTCGGAAAAGAAAATGTGGTGAAGATCTACACTTACGCGACAGACGTGAACACATCAGAATAGGATTACATCTATTAATAATATTATTGTTTTCTCCCTGGAAAACAGAGTAGTAAGTTAGCTGAAGTTAACAGTTCAACAAAGTCATTGCTGAGGTATAAATAGAATAAGAAATGTGTATTTTCATATCACACCCTATATCAGGCCCTCGACGCGTATCGGCCCTCGAGCTAAAGCCCATTTATTATTCTCTATGTATTTTTCATGGGGTTTTCTAAGTTTGATAACCACATTGGGCTCCGTGTTTAATTATTTAACAGATATATACATCCCTTGAAAATAAATCCAAACAAAGGTCATTGTGCTTTATATGTCTTATTCGCTTGATAGTCAAACTATAGCTCATTTTCATTATGAGATGAGAAATTACAAACGGAAATAACGACGCGTACACATACCGCAATGTGTTTTAATATAATAAAAAGAGTATGAAAGGAGAATTTTTGAAATCGTCAAACACTATAAATACAAATAAATATTGCAGTCTCGGCTTGATTGTTCATGAACGGTAGTGAAAAGTACTTGCTACAGTTCACGCCCTCTAGCCCCGGGTTGAGCAGAACTCAATATTTAAAAAGTCAATAGTACAGAAATTTAAGTCATCCCGCAGATGGTATGCATATGACGGCGAAAATTAAACCTTCGATGCAATATTGTCATACCATTCCATGGCCAGCGGCGTATGGTCCAAGTTTCTAACTAAATGCTTTGCCCTAAACAAGAAAACAATTGAGAAAACAATGGGCGAAATAAACAAAATCGAATTTAGTTGAGAGCAGATGTTATGAAGCATGCGTATCACAGGTAACAGTCAAAAGGCTAAATTAAAAAACAGGCAACATATCCTAAGTGTTATTAAACAATACGCAGAACCGTTAAAGGCTGGAGCAGTGGAAAAACCTATTCGAAATTAAAATAAGAAAACAGAAGTAATTGAGAGGGTACCACCACTGATAGCTGTAAAAAGATATCGGGCTCAGCGATCTCCAACGATCTGAATGAGTAACAGTTCTGATTGCAAGCACGGGGAGACGTTTTACCGCCGCCACAATGCAAAGGCAACGATACTGTGATATATAAAATGAATATGAAAGGAGAAATTAGGAAATCGCTGAATACGATAAATACAAAATATATTGCAGTCTCGGTTTGATTGAGAATCAATATTTAAAAAGTCAATAGTACAGAAATGTAAGCCATCCCGAAGATGGTATGCATATGACGGTGAACAAGGAACCTTCAATTCGGTATTGTCATACCATTCCATGGCCAGCGGCGTATGGTCCCAGTTTCTAACAAAATGCTTTGCCCCGAACTAGGAAATAATGGTCGAAAAAAACAAAATGGAATTTAGTTGAGAGCGGAGGTTATGAAGTCTGTGTATCACAGGTAACAGTCAAACGGCTAACTTAAAGAGCAGGCAACATATATTAAGTGTGATTAAACAATACTCAGAACCATCAAAGGCTGAATTAAGGGAATCATTTATTCCAAAACAAAAACAATTGAGAGTGTACCACTGATATCTGTTAATACATATCGGGCCCAGCGATCCCCAATGATTGGAATGAATGCCAGTTCTGATTGCAAGTACGGGAAGACTTTTTACCAGCCATATGTAAGTCCTAAATAAACTATATATAGGTTGGTGCAATCGTATTATCATAATCAACCAGATATCGCAGCTATCACTACCTTAAATTCTATAATTCCTGAACCGTTTGTTGGAGTGTTTAATACTGCCAGGAAGTTTCTGAAATACAGATATGCATCTAATTTAACGGTCACTCTTAAACAACAACGGAATTTGGTCAATTCGGATTTCCGAGGTCAATCACCAGGCAGGAAAGAATATAATGTGATAAAATTATATTAGATTATAGTCCGTATATTAAATTGCATTGGTCGTTAATTGACTTGAAGATGTCAAAGACCAATGCGAATGTGGGTGTTTTTCTAGCAATGATACATTCCCTAGACGATGGGCAACATTCGAAATGCCAGTAGTAGAACAGTTATTATTTCCTACACGTCTTACTTTTGTAAGCTTTTTTTTATGTAATTAGAAAAACAACATACACTTTACTATTAATGTATAACAATGTATTACGTTGGCAAGCTTTATTTATTTGGGAAGGATCCCTACACATACTAGTAACTATTAATGCTTTTATTAGTGTAGTTATGTAAATGTACTTTTAGTTTGCTATTATGTATTTGTAAATACTCGCTATGTATGCACATATTAGGTATCAATAGAATATGTTAACGTAATTGTTTTGATGTGTGTTGTGCTCTAGTTATTGTTTGTGTTGTGCTTAGTAACGTCCCTTAAAGAGTGTAATGGTTTAAATATGATTACAGTCAGTATTTCCACCACAGTGTTTGCTTTAAGAGTGGTTAAAAGCAGGCACGAAAGAATATTAATTAATTTCTTGTATAATCGTAGTGCAACATTTCCTTAGGCATCCCTATTATATTTGAGTGTTAGTCAAGATAACTATCAGTTATATTATACTCTCTATTTATGAGTAGTCTCGTTCATTTCCATGTAAATAGGTTCGTGTGGAACTGTCGTAGAACTTATCTTTTATTTAGATTTACATCGCTTGAGATGCGAATGACCATTAACACACACAGTGTTGTTTTGTCTCTTTTTGATTAATTAAATCAGGTCTTTTTGATTAAATAAATCAGGTCTTAATGACTACAACACTCTGATAAAAAAAACCATCAGCAACACATTTGTATAATGGGATTATACTCTGTGAAGCGACGTGCCGCCTCAATTAACGACGTACATTGTTAAACGGCTAATCTACGTATTGCTTTCATTAAATCATGATACCGATTTAAAAGTAGATAACAAATCGCATAGGAAATGTAGCATTCAATGACAACAGCCAAGCAAAAATCACCATCAAAGCAAAGAGCATTTACAGAGATAAATGAAAGGTAAGATATGACATCACAAATATACACAGAATGTTAAAAGGGCTAACTGAAATCATATTTAATATCATTCAAAAACATAGTCAGAACAAACATGGTGATACAGCTTGTCGCACACACAATAGACACGTTAAAGTATCGTTCAATTGACTTGAATATGTAACATTTGATTAAACAGCGACGTACGTTGATGTAATGCTTACAATATTCCCTGCCAAGTTAAATAAGACCCGCTAAGTATCCCACACCACTTAATCGAAGAATTTGTAGAATCAACACACGGCTGGAATGTATTAGATGAGTGGTACAACCTTGCTATCTATATTACACATCTTCCTCCTAAACACTTCTAATAGACATCAATAAAGCATAGTAATGCTCTGCCGTATAACATTTTGGCGGAATTCAATAGCGATACCAAACAAAAAGATACCACTTCGTTTGATTGAACTTCAAGCCAACACTAACGTTTGTAAGATGACATGATGAACGCGTTACCGATATGTTTTAGCTACACGGGAGAGTTATGTGATGCAAGCCATAATGTAATCAATGCGTTTAAGATACCAAGAGAATAACAGAAATGTTAAAAGTGCCGTCCCAGTAATACATACGAACTACTTATTTTTTAATTACTACAAACTATGCGTCTAAGCTCGTGTTTCCATGTATACATTTCTCTGTATAATAATCAGACAGTTATTTGTTTATGCTCAATATATGCTTTACTTACGAGTAGTGTCCCTTTAAACCTATTAAGATGAACATTTAACAAATCAACAGTTTATCTCAATATATATGCAAGCAGGTTTAAGTCAGCATTTTACTGAATAAATAATTAGAGACGATAATTTCAGTACGGATAAACACTTCAAGATTACCCTACGTCTTTTTCAAAAACGATGAGACAGTGTTTCAAAGGATTTACTCCCCTTAGGAAAAACTAGAACATAGCAAATTTGGACACAACTCTGGAAATAATCGAATATTAACCAGTGGCAAGCCTTTCAACGTACTATCGATTCGATAAATGTGTCTGGTTTTCATAAGATATTAAATAGACCAAAAGCCATATATTCGAGAGCTTGATATCAATGTAATTACTTTGGTAGCCTACATGTTAAGTTGCTTTAATAGAATGCTTATCGATAGGATAACGGCTTGTCGTAGTACATTTAATTTGGGATAGAAATAACCTTCATTTCGCAATCGGTAAAATGGAACAGCGACTTTTATCGAGTTTATAGTGCTTTTTAAAGCATTGAACAATATGTGTATGTTTCAATGCTTTATGACATATTTTTCAATGGTAAAAATGAATCAAATGTAAAGACATAATCAAATTACTATTGGAATGTTTTAAACATTCATTTTCCTGGAATTTCAATAGCTCAATGGGACTCGATGTGGGGAACTTTTGGTGTGTTTTCTATGCTTTGCGATGTTATACATATGAACGATGTAGGGGAAAACAATTCTGCGCCCAGTTTGTTAACATATTGTTCAGGGCGCATGTGAAAAAACATCTTACTTGTTGGCCTAAGTAATTCGAAACATCATTTACTTCATATCACAATACTCATTTCCTGAGTAAAAGTCATGGAATGTAGTAATGTGTCGCTTGATATTAATATTACTTAAGCAACCGTAAAAGCACATGACAGAAAGGATTATTAATACTACATTTTGATCAGGTATGCTTTTTTAATAAAGTATATAAAACAAAATCAAATTAATACAATAGATGAAAAACTCTACTGTAAATATATGTTTAGATATGACTTTTTTAATAGATGGTGTAAATTGAAGGCTTCTTGACACTTTGTTACGTATATAATCTTATAAATAATATAATCCGCTCAGTCGATAAAGAAACATGTATCGATGTATAATGTTTACGATGCATCGTTACACTCTTTGTATAACATATGAGTACAATCATGCTTAAAATATATGGCTGGAATTCATACTAATTTCCTATATTTAGTTACTTGGATACACGGCGCAAGTAATACAATTAGCATCTCTGTTTATTAATATAGTATCATAACCTGCTTGCTTATGCTAAAGTACAAGTTAAATATACAATGTGTCATATGTTATGACTGCAATATAATATTGGAAATTATGAAAATATGCCAAGTTTGTATGAATAAATACTGAAAAGGGGATCCCTTGGAAGCAACAGACACAAACAAGAGATAACAGTAGCAACCTCGGTTGTTTATTGAGTCTATTCATGAGAGGTAATATAAAGTGTAATATCTCTTACGCCTCCTAACACCGGCTTAAGAGATATTCTACTTCAAAGCCATAAAGACTGGGTTTGCTGATCCAAGGGCCCGGTAATTATAACCCTACGGATTCGCAGTCGGGACAACTTTTTACGGCCAACACACAACACTTAAAAAAACCGAGTGTGAATGTGAATAAATTTTGTTGAGTCTCTTCACGAGGGGTAGTGTAAGTGCAACAACTCCCACGCCGCCTAGCACCGGCTTAAACGATATTCTATTTTAAAGGCACAAAGACTGGGCGTGATGATCACAAAGGACCAGTTAGTAATAACACTACACTGATTTTAAAAGAGGGACAGTATAAACACAGAAATCCCTGCCAGCCTATATCCTGTAACAAACTATACAGCATTAATAGTAAATCACGCCTTCATAGAAGTGAGGTCAGTTCATGTCACAAAACAGTTCTTAAAATACTTTTATATTTTAAACATGTTAAAATTAGATCATGGTGCATATAACGATAATAACATTTTGCAATTGTTTTCGAAGTTTATGGTAACGATAGTCCTGCTGGATTAGCATTATACTGAAACAAATAAAAGAAGAAATAAAAGTCGAACAGGAAATATATCCATAACGGACTAGCGTAAACCTAAAACAGGACAGAAGCAATCAATAATTACAAAGATGAGCAAACGGCAAGATATGACATCACAGACATAAAAGGGATGACAATAAGGCTTCTGCATTGGAACGTCCCATCACGAACAAAGCTGGGGATATAAAACAGGTTCTAGGGTGCATCAAACCTCACAATTATACTATTAAATAATAAACATAGTGTGTAAATAAAGATATCACCACCAGGTTATATATTCTCTAACAAACAAGGCAGCATTAAAAGGCAACATACTTATTGCACATAGATGATCTATGATGATGTAATATACATATAAAAAGAAGATATAAGAATCGAACAGGAAAAGTAGCATTGAAGGACGACAGTCATCCACAAACACACACAGAAACAACGAACGACTTTAAAGACGAATAAAAGGCCAAATAAGACATCACAAACATAAAACGGTTGACAATACCTCCTTGAAACGGTCAAAGCCATACAGCAAGTACTCAATGACTTGGCCTAAACCGAAGTAACAAGGGAATACACCATTTTGGGTACGACAATACCAGATTTCAAGCATCAAACGCTGCCATCCTTTGATGATTTAGGTAGACGTCATCATAGGATGCATAATCTGTTTGGTTATTTCACAATCAAAGAGGAAGTATGGTTTAAACATATTTTATTGCAACATTTACATTGGTTGCAAAAGAGTTGGGCCACAAGTTCTACAACATTAGTTACAGCCCGTCCCTATACAGTTTGTTTACAAACTAAGTGGTATGGCAGTTTTACAAACATAAAACATTTTAAATGAAAAGTATAGGAAATGCATTACTTAGGTTAGCAGATATATGTAATGAGAAAGGAAGAGGAGGACAGCCAGTTAAAGACGTCCCGTAAGGGATCAATTGTGAACATAATGACTTTCATCGAAAACGCCTGGTATCTTTAATATATTTTTGCTGCGCTATAAACACAAGCTCATTATCGCTATCGTTCAGCTCTGGATTACCAGAACACAACTTTAAATCATGGCGGGGATTTCTTTATTTACACTGTCCTGTTTTAATGGGTTGACAGTAGGGTAAGTGTGAGGTTTGGTGCACCCTAGAACCTGTTTAAATCCCCAGTGGCCTACTTTGCCACTGACCGTTCCAAGGCGGTAGCCCTATTGTCAACCTTTTTGTGTTTGTGATGTCGTTTGCATTTTTTTATTAATTTTGGCTTTTTGTTTGTCTGTTTGCGTGTTTGTTTTTGTGTTTTGTGGTTGACTGTCGTCCTTGAATGCTGCTTTCCCTGTCTGATATTTTTATCCTTCTTTATCAACACTTAACGGGTGAAACGGTCGTGTCGAAATAAAGAGCGTACGCCTTTGTTCACTATTTCGACAACACTTAAATAAGTAGTGTTCGACGTCGTCTCTCTGATCTCCACAGTCAAAACTTGATGATAAACGCAAATTATTTAAATACAAGTCATGATTTAGATCGCTACATGCATTTCTTAAACGAGCATGAATGATTGTACTTTCCCTGTCCGATCTTTTTATATTTTTTTGAGCCACATAAGTAGTATTTTGGAAAAATGGGACATTAAAACATCCTAAGAAGAGATTGTTTAATGATAGTGATTCCCTAATAGGTATGGGTAAATCATTCCAAAGGCTTAGCGATGATGGTATGAAAGATTTTAAAAATAACTCCGTTCTCCTTATTGGAGTGACATAGTCATTCGAGTTTCTTAAATTATAATCTTTTACTTCTCTGACGAAGGGCGGAAATAATTGCGCTATTGCATTTGGTAACATACTGTTCTTTATTTATATACGGTGAAAAGTTTTTGAAAAACACGTCTGTCTGCTAATGAGAGCCAACCAATTGCAGCAATTAACTTATTAATAGATAAGGACCTAGTTAATTCTTGAACAATTCTTGCAGCTTCATATTGTAGCTTTTCTAAAGATTTTTTTCATAAACTGTGCAGCCATTCCAAACAATAGAAGCATACTCTAATATCGGTCGCATATATGAAATACATATTTGGTATATTGTTTTCGGTCCATTTTTATATTTCAGGAATCTCATCAAACCTAAAACCGTTGATGCTGACGATAAAATATTATTGATGTGTTCATGCCATTTAACATCATTACTTCAAGTTAATCCATAATGTTTGTGTTGTTCTACAAATTCTAAATAGACATTATTGGAAAATAAATTTGGTTTTCGAACATTTTTCGATCCTGATATGAATAATACTTCATTTTTTTTTATTAAACGTAACTAACCTTGTTTTAGCCCATTCGGACATTATGTGTAAATTATGATTTAAAATACCTTCCATATTATCTATATGATTTGATGTCGAAACGAAAGCGAGCTGTCGTCTTCAAATAGTCTAGTTATGCTTAGCATAATATGAATAAGGCACTGCCTCATGGCGAGCGTCGGTTTAAGTAAATAAAATGGTTACACTGTGTAATATTACTTATACTGTAATACCTTATAACATAGGAATTTTCTAAACTCAACTCAGTTGCTCCTTTCTAAGGGACACACAAAAAACGCAACCCACTACTATTCACATACAAACTTTGCGATCGTCACATAAAAAAAACTAATTCAACAAATTATTTAAGCATAACTATTCGAAATCGAAATGGGGATATACACATTATACTCTGTTACTTCCAAATCAAACCGTGGAGCGCTGTGGTCTAGTGGTAGAGCGTTTGACCCATGATCCAAAAGTCGTGAGTTCGATTCCCGCCATTGCCATATGCGTTGTGTCCCTGAGCAAGACACTTTATCTGCATTGCTTAGTACTGGTTCTAACCAGGAAGACATCGAGAGTGATTCAAATAAGTTCATAGAGCGTTCGTTACAATCGATGTAAAATAAATAAGTTTAAACTAAATCAAACCAAGCACTGCAGTGTGACATTGTATTGTGGCAGGGCTTCCCCCTCCCCCACCCCCCTATCCCTAAAAATTGTGAAGACTCCCGACCCTAGCTTGGTCATTTTGGTGGAGAAAAAAAAGAGCGAAAACTGCCCAATTTGTGAAAAAAGTATACGGTAACCCTGTTTTCACCACCATTTCTGTTGTTTTTTGTCTCTTTCATTGTATTTTCAAATCCTTGTTTGCAGTACAGTGCGGAACTACGATGCCTTTGCGCTCGGACGCTGTGGTTTCTATAGGACCCTATATCTCATTTTTGAATACATTCATTGCATTTTTGTTGGAGCAGGATAATATGAAACACTTTAGATAAACTTTCTCCTATGAACATATCCAGAACAAAACAATATTGAACAAGTTAAGTGGTGGAAATGTTTTCCAAAATAAATAAAATAATTATAATAAATAAAAGAAATAAATTAATAATAATAACTGTGAAGCAAATCGGCCACAGTTGTGAAAAAAATGACTTGAATTGTGAGTGAGTGTCAGGTGAACTTGAATAAGCATGATCAGTATAATTATGTATGCATACTTTTTTTATTATGAGACTTCTTAAGATGATCCAATATATTCCTATTTCCTACATGTAAGTGCCTTCAGTTAGCAGCAATGATCAGGTAGGAAGGAATAGGAATGAATTGTTTCATGTGATACTGAATGTTGCGTTGTAAATCTTCTCGCCTCTCACTGCTGCAGGTTCGAATCCCACTGGGAATTCGACTTGTGAGGATGTGTCGATCCTTACGGATGGCGGGAGGTTTATAGTACTGGTTCTATAGTACTGGTTCTACCCAGGACAAAGTGGGTGGTCTGCCTCCACCACCCAAAAATCCACCGTCATATATAACCTTACATGTGTTGAAAATGACGTAAAACACCATATAAACAAACAAACAAATCATTGTCATTTGAAATAACCAGTTCGTTTAATACCTTGTTCCCAAGTCACCATTCTCTACATCCCCTCTTGGAATTAAAATTGCGTCGAACGTCACTGACTGACGTAATCAGCATGGAAAATTGTCATAATGGTGACGTACTATTACGTCTACAGTACAGTACGTGCTTGACTTTGTCTACAAAGAACAAAAAAGGTTTACGTTTGTGCTTTTAAGTAAAAGAAAGGATATTTCACTTACCGCCTTTGGTTTCGCAAAAACAATTTAAGGATAAACAGGTAGGCGAATAATTATTATTTCATATAACTATTGTTTCAGGTGAATTTTATTATTAACAAGTGTAATTGGAACTTAAATGGCGCAGTTAGTTGTTAAATACAATTTGAACAAAAAGCAATGACACAGTTCACACAATCTCAGGCATTTATTACTATTAGGTAGGATGGTCAGCTCTTAGCCAGCTTTCTTAGTCCTTTTGTCATATTGTATTTTCAATGAAATTGAACTGCTTTCAAGAGAAAATCACCGCATGTAGATCTAATATAAAAAAATAGATCTAGTAAAACTAACTTACATATTGACGCAATCACTTTTATTTAAACATAATCAAGCATTAAATCGTTGATTTTGTTGTTGCTGAACAGTGACAAACGTCGTTTTAAGTTAATAGACTAGAGCGATTAAATAATGTGAGCAATACTCATACTGTTATGCCTTACAGTGTACATCAGTGGAGTTTTCTAAACTCAATGCAAAATCAAAACATCTGCTCGAGTGCTTCTACATCAAATTTGATTCATATTTTGGATTGTTTTTACACTTGTTGGTGTTTCTAAATGAATCATTTTAACTTATACTTTTACTGCAATCAAAGACTGGTTATAGTTTTGCCCTTCACAAAGGTAGTACCTAGTACTGTGAGTGTAATGCCAGTGATGGTCCTTGATTGGAAAATAAAAGTTATTCTATTCTATTCTATTTTAAGCTAGAGAACCAGGCTTTTATATTCTATCTTTATTTTTTTAAATAATAAACATGGACGCATTCACTTTTATTTAAACGTAATCAAGCATTAAATCGTGGATTCTCTTGTTTTTGAACAAATTAGATTGTAAAAAATAAATAAAATAAATATGTTGAATTGAATGGACTGAGCCTGCGAAAACACTGAATAGAATAGAAGAGAAGAGAATCGAAAACAAACTTAATTTACATGTATGTTATTTTCAATGCACAAAACCTCGCTTCGCTCGGTAAAATTAGCTGTATAACGTCGCTTCGCTCAATGTAATCTCGGTGTAATTAGCTTTATTTTCCTTCGAATAACACCTCGCTCGGCGTTCATGTGAGGTTATAACGACGTGCTAGAAATACGATTCACCTGCACAATGCAACTTTACGGGCAGGTAACTCTAGCTGGTTGACGAAGATTTTATGGCCTTAGTATGGCAATTTCAGAAAATCAAAAACGCGTTAACCGTACGGCGAGCTTACGCTCGCGATTATCAGCAATGTCATTTATATATATTAAAAAGAAAAGAGGCCCAAGAACAAATCCTTGAGGCACACCGCCTAAAGTAAATTTCAAATCTGATTAAGAATTATTTATAAGAAAATCTTTGTGATCGATAAGAAAGATAATCTGGTATCCATAGCAATAGTTTGCCATCTATACCATTTCATTTTGTTTGAGTTTAAATAGTAGTGCTTTTCTCTAAACGCGATCCAAAAGCTTTGGAAATATCGGCAAAGGCTAGTATATACATGAGTTGTTTTGCATCGATTGTTTGACAAATATGATGGTAAATATCTAGGGGTTGATAAACTGTAGAATGACCTGGTCGAAATCCGAACTGATTCGCAAAGAGTAAATCATTGAAAATTTAAAAAATAGAAAATGAATTGGTCTGTTATTACTGGGCGAATTTGAATTTCCTGCTTTGAACAAAGGTAGCAGTTTTCCATAAATTGGGATATACGCCTTCATTTAAAGAACGGTTAATCAGTATATACCGTGGATTTGATATAGTAAAAACGGGTTCCTTAGGCATTCTATGACTTATTTCATCCTCTCCGCTAGCTTTGTTTACTACCAAAATATTAATGATATCAATTATTTCCGATTCTTGAATTATAATCTCATTTAGGTTTGAATTAGTTAACAAATTAAACTGCGGTAATTGAGCATTTGTTTCATCAACAGAGGAAATGGAAGCAAAATAATCTTTTAAACAATCTGCCTTTTCTTTAACTGTGAATAAATATACAATGTCTCCATTATCTAATATAGATGCAAGAGGTAGAACAACTTCGGAGTTTTTATTCGTCTTCATGTAATGTTTCAAAGAGGCAATATAGTAGCGAACTGTAAATGGGTCAACCACTTACACACACTATGTTATAAAATGATAGGATCCTAACTTCTTTTGATAAACTGTTTAACACGTGTAATAAAGATTAAATATGAATGATTATGAACAAGGATCTTACGAAGTTTGTAAATCAGATCACCATAGAAGTCAGGTTGTGATAGTCCTTGTTGCAGAAAAGTTCTTAAATTACATGTATAAATACATTTTATTTCAACACCACCTATCGGCATTGTTTCATCATAAAGATTAATTTGTATTCCTTTGACGGTTTCGTGTTTCATAGGTTACAGATAAATCATAATTGCTCGATACATTCTATATACTGTTTAGGATTTTCCGAAAAAGGTTTTGACTCCTTTTTTCTCTCACCGTTTTCATTGCCTTCAGGTAGTTTACCATCACTCTAAGATGTAAATACAATATGTTTATGCAAACTCTGTGAAAAAATTCGACCCTCTTAGTACATTCAGTACTTTGATTTAGGAAGACTGATTAACAATCGAAACATCAGTTGAAACAAAAATTAATTGACGATTAAGGATGCACATGTAAACGTCATATAAATCTTATCTTGTTCTAAGACAGTATTTAACGATATTTAATGAGTCATGCTGTCATAATCGTCGTCACCATTGGTCTTAAATACGCGTCTTGAAAGGTTTTCAAGAAAAAAAGGGTGTTTTGATTGATCAGAAACTACTCATATCCAGATGACAAAGTTGTAAACCGCAAAAGGATGCTAACTCTAAGGTTATGGATTTATGTGTCTTATAAATATTGACAAAAACTTCCTTGGAAAGGTTATGAAGCATATAACATTAGATTTCTGTTTTTATTTACGTGTTGTGTGTTTTCGTTTATTTTCACGATATTTTAAAACTATGACATGATTATCATTTCGGCTACAAGAAAAGTAGGTATCGACGTCCAACAAGAAACTAGCACTAACTGCTTGGACGAGAACACTTTCTGAAATTATAGAATTACGTTTAAAATGTGACGAATCAAATTCTTCCCTGCTTCCACGACAATCATCTTACTATTTACGTCACCTTAAAAATGGCATCCAGAATCATCATAAAAAAACAACAGTCTAGGTCCTGCAGACAAAGCCTCCAACAATGTCATTGTTGTCTGAGAAATACTCTATATACATATACTGTGAATGCTGAGCAGACGAGATACAGCGCTAGCGTGCACTGCCTAAATCACCACCAACATAAAGACCGTACTTATAAGCAAGTGTCCATTTGGAGAATATAAAGGTTTCTGTAAATAACAGACAGACAGATACTCCCTACGAGATTCCAAATAGGTGTAAAAGTAGAACAAGAAATGTAGCAATCACGAAACACAGTCAACCCATAACTAACACAGTCAACCCATAACTAACACAGTCAACCCATAACTAACAACCAAAACAAACTACAACTGAAAGGATATATATTAACAAATTACGCGAATAAAAACACAAAAAAAGGTTACCGCCATGGAACGGTCAGTGGCGAAAAGGCTAACGGGGTTTTAAACCAGTTTCCATGATTTAGAAAACCTCACTTTTGAGTGTCATCCCATTTAAACTGGACAGTGTACATAAAGAAATTCCCGTCATGTTATGTTCTCCAACGTATTAGGTAGCATAATTATGCAAATTTAAAATAACTAAATTATGATCATGTATATATGAATATGACATATATGACATAGAAAGTAGAAGACCAATTGTGCTACAGATGCATCTTTGTCGTGTTCTTATATTCCTTTAATATGTACTCCACACGTTTGTAATGTATTTAACAACGACTGATTTAATCCAGTTTTGAAAAAAAAAAGCACCATTTGTTTTCTGTTAAAACAAGGATCATTATAATATTTATAATGGAAAGCTTTGCGATATTAATGCCCATTAACTACAATAACTCCCTTTAAAGTAGTCCCGAATAAAAAAGCATGTAACGAAATGTTATATACCGTTCATATTACCATCACACTTACAAACAATAACATTTACTACCTCGTCAATACAATCTGCAGAGGGAATTACTTATTGATTGAAACGCGATGCCTTAGAAAGCAATTTATTGTAAAAACTATTATAGTGTTGTATTGTGGGTCATAAACAAGTGTAAAACTAGATATAACAGCGCTTCCATATGTCGTTTATGGTTGTCGATGATGAGATTTAACATGCAACATGGCTTTGGAATAGCGAATAAAAGTCAACATGGCTTTGGAATAGCGAATAAAAGTATAGCGAGGGCACGTCCGTAGACATAGGCATACATATTTCCATTATCTTTCTTATTCATATATTATTCTTTTACATGATATTTAGTACACAGTGATTCTTCCCTGTTAAATTGGTTTTAGTAATATTAAATTGCATTCCTATGTTATTGATGTTTCCACGTTATGTTCATAGTTTTGGTTATTCTTGATATAAACTGTCATGCAATTTTGCTGTCGATTTCGAGTGAAACATCTGATTAAAGTGTTTGAATTAGCATTATCCATCTTGTCATTTCCAAACAATAAATTGAAAATACAGTGACAATACGCTATGCGACTGGCTTTTCCGTTAAGTACTTTTTTCTTTCCCGTTGAGCAAAAATGAGATATAGGGTCCTATAGAAACCACAGCGTCCGAACGCAAGTTTTCTGACTGGCACAATTTACTGTTTGCCTTAAGTACTTACTTTACACAGTAAAGATCCCGTTATCTCAGTTGAGCACAGAAAAACGACTGACCAATCAAATCAATTCAATGATATGATCGAGAGGTAGCGAATGCATTGTTTACTGAAGTATGATTGGACAATACCAAAGAGGGAGTAAATCAATAAACATAGCACCAAATTTGCCACATAGCAAGACAATACTCTGCTAAATATGTTTGGCTAAGGACCCACGTGAGATTTTGAAAATATTCCAAATATTCCATAAAGAATTAATGAAGCCCATAATTAATTGGTTTCATCAAAAGTTGTTATTGTAAACACCAAATTCACGACATTGATAGACAATGAAACATGTAATATTATTTGGGTCATTTTTTTCTTTAAAATGGCGGTCAAAATATGCTGAAAAAGTGTTTTTTTGTTGTTTTATAAAGAAATCAATCAAAATGTGGATGTATTTTACAAAGGTATTGTTTAGGTGTATTTCTATAGGTGTATGTCTATACTTCAATAAGGATACACCCCTATACTTTAGGGGCTAGGGGTTTTACACATGTATGCATACTATGCCAGTTCTGAGCGTAATTTGTCTGTAGTTGTCTTTACTTGGTAAACACTATTAAAATAAACCACAACAATCTTGATTTATTTATCATGCATCGAAATTATCACCTATATTTACCCATCCAATATAATATTTACTTTAAAACTGCTTCCATATACTTAAATTCCGATTTTTTTATTTGCTCGTGGTTATTTTATTTTAATATAATATTGCCGCAATATATTCCCCAATGAGCAATATGTAAAACTAATTTAGTTTGAAGCTATTTACATAAGTATTAATACTGATTTTAAAACATGCATATGAAGTAGAAAAATTAACTAGACACTCGGCATGTGTACTTGATAAGAGCTACTGCAACTGGTGACATGTTGTAACCATTGAATGTCAACAATTCCTTGCGACATATACATGTACTTTCTTTGTCATACATAAGGGAAACAGGTTTACCTCTGTCTAGTAAGTGTGAAAAGCAACTATGCGTCTTATATGACCAAATGATTAGGCAATACAATATGCAACGAAGCACCTAAAGTGATTCATAGCTCCTAACTAACACATCTAACTGTATTTACTGTACCATTGGTTTAACATGTAACATGTATAACATGTATTTGCCTACTGTATATATCAAAAGTTTATTGAAGTCTTGTTTGGCATATTATGCCATATGCAACACACGCGCTGTATCAACCTATTACTGAAACGATGGATATCAGTCTGCATCCTACTCTCGTTGTCTGATACAAGACACATCTTCATCTCAGTTTCATTGAGCGTGTTTAGTTTCTCTTCTATCGCAACCGATTACTATGTCAGGTAACCAGAGCTCTGCTTTTGTTTTGCATGATGGCTGTCACGCTTTCAGGTATATATTCATCATGGATGATGTATCCCCTACTAAAAGCAGATATACAAATCGAGCAGGGAATGTAGCATTCGAGGACGACAGTCAACCATAAAGACAATCACATGTACTTAATGTAGTACTTAATGTATGTTCTTAATGTATGTACTGAATGTATGTACTTAATGTATGTACTTAAGGTATTAAATAATGTATGTACTTAGTGTAGTACGTAATGTATGTACTTAATGCATATACTTAATGTATGTACATAATATAGCACTTAATGTATGTACTTAATGTATGAACTTAATGTACTTAATGTAAATATGTATGTACTTAATGTAAATATGTTTGTACTTAAAATATGTACTTAATGTAAACATGTTTGTACTTAAAGTATGTACCTAATGTAAATATGTATGTACTTAATGTATGTACTTAATGTTAATATTTATGTACTTAATGTATGTACTTAATACTACACTTAATGTTTGTACTTAATGTATGTACTTCATGTATTTAATGTAAAATATGCATGTACTTAATGAACTTAATGTAAATATGTATGTACTTAAAGTATGTACTTAAAGTACTTAATGTAAATATGTAATTTAATATACTATTATGAAATATGTATATACACTCAACTGATATGAAAACGCAACACGGGAATTTCCGCTATATATTGTATATACTGCACACTTAATTGCACATAATATTCCAAAGAAATCCCAAGATGTTTTTTAAAAGAGAAAGGACACAACTGTGATGTTGTAGACGTTTTAATCACACTACACTTTGTAACAACAACTTCATAAATGTTGAAGTAGCTCTTTGAAAAATTGAGCTAGTTCAGTACTGTATTTAACGTAAATAGTTTGCAAAATGTTGCATCCTAAGTTTGCTCACATGATTGAGCCAAACGCGTACTCTGTGAATAATGAAACATTGAAGGGATACTATTTGCTGTATTTGTTGTTTTAGTATTTTTTCCAAAAGGAAAGGTCTTACGTAGCCATGTACTATTCGATTAAAAGCAGCATATTGTACATACAATATATAGCGGAAATTCCCGTGTTGCGTTTTCATATCACTTGAGTGTATGTATGTATGTATGCAATCATTATAGATTCCGTTTTGCTAATGCGTTCGATTGGTGGATTACTAGTATGTGCATTTATAACAAATTATGAAAATAACAATGAAATAGGTATTACCCTAGAGCTAGGGGCGCGCGAGGTGTTTGCACCTTATATTACCACTCATGTTTGGTTGCCTCTCACCCCTCCCACCCCACAGGCCCCCCACCCCCAACAACTCCACCCGACGAACTGCCTTCTCAATATTTAATGACATTCAAACTAGCGTTTGTTTACTGATGTTTGGCGGCTGCAACACGTTGCTTTGACTACAAATCAGCAGTGTACTTACTGTTCCTTTAGGATCGTTAAGCCCAATCGTGTAAAGTAAAATACTACTTCAGCTTGAGGTCTTGTTGCACCTGAAATACCTTTCATGAACAGATTAAAACGAAAACGAGTTTGCTACATTCTCTCTCTTGTTATGCTACATATCTCTCTTGCTTTGTGTGTGTTGTTTGGAAGGGATCCCCTTCTCAATATTATATATCTGGATGACCTAATTTACATGCCGAAGTCGTTGGTTGTTAACAAGTTCTCCCAGTATATCACATGCTTATAATGGTTACATAGTCAGTGACTTGTATGATATTTTGTTTGGGATTGTTTGCGTTCCTCTGTCACTACGCTTCACTTTTCTTTGTGCGATAAACGACAACCTCGTGGAGATCCATGATTGCACCTTCCGAAAAACTGAAAGAGGCTGGTGCAAGAACCTTTGTTCCTTCGGATTTTCTGGTCGTACATTAGATTGGATTTCTCTTGGGCTGCAGTTGCTGTGGTTGTTCAGTAAACATTTGGATACTTCCTGCGGTGTTTCGAATTATGTTTGTATATATCTTTACAATAACGTGTATCGTTTCCATATTTCTATGGATGTTGGCTTTATTGTTAGAGATTTCCTTTCTTATAGGAGGTACTTTTTTGTACACTGTATTGTCAATTCGAGCGCTGAATACAGGATAATAGCGAGGTTGTGTACAATTAAAATCGAGTTAAGCTATCCAATGTGACATATTGCCTACTGATCGTTCCAAGTCAGTAATAAATACTGATAAAGGTGATCATTTGGGAGCAACAAACACAATTAAGAGAATAAAGCAGCAGGACTCGGTTTTATTGAATCTGTCCATGAAAAGTAATGAAAGAAGCAACACCTCCCACGCCCCCTTGCACGGGCTTAAGCGGTATTCGACTTCAAAGCCACCTATATTGGAGCTCGTTGGTCCAAAAGGACCAGTAAAAATAACACTACTGATCGTAACACGGGGAGACTTTTTAACAACCCTGTCTTCACCGCTCTTGTGTGTGTGTATTGTCCTTTTCATTATATAATTCATTTGCTCTTTGTTTGTGGTACAGTGGTGATCCTAGGGTGCCATTGCATTTGAGTGCTGTGATTTATATAGGACCATTTTTCTCATTAAAGTCTAACATGATATCCACTGAGCTACGGAAAACCCGTTTTAAAACCGACCAGAAATACAACTGCTTAGATATGTAACAAAAGGTCGAGAAACACACACATCACAAAACTCATTTTAGAAAACCACAATCAAAACAAACAACAACTGTAAAGATAAATAACCAGTTTGAATACGAAGTACCACGAACATGAAAGTTCGACAAACAGGGCGATGCCATAGAAAGGCCATTATCAAAATGACTTTGATTATGATTAGATCAGGTTGTAGGTGTGCATTAAACCGCATTCTTAGGCCTATTATTATCCTAAAGACAGACACCAAGAACACGTTTTAAAATTGGTTTTGGTGTTCCTATTTTTCGTCTGACAATATTTCATCACATATGAGGTAAGCGACTGTATATGTCATGTACATGTGTCTCTATTTTATATTGATATAACTCAACTTCCCTTTTGCAAACGCCTGAGAAATAGATAATTTTCAAGCTGATGTAATTTCTATTCGAAGAAATTCGATACATATTTCTGCAATTTGTCACCAGTAATGATATTTACCAGTAATAACCTCCAGTCCATTGTGCGTAAACTATAATACGCAATAAATATTCCTGAGAAAGATGAGTGCAAAGTGAGCAGATAATGTGTTCGTGTTCGGAGTATAGATTCACATACACGAAATCCCGGTTCACGTTATCCATCCGACGGCGAGATTAAAGATAATCATGGACACATTTACAAAAACTCTAATATACACAGAGACAAATAGCAGTGAGTATATAAAAATAAATGCGCAATTTACCTTGGAAATATGCTGTCGTACATCATCTTGATATAGCATTTAAAGTACTTTATAACACGATAATAATCTATACAAAACTCTATGTTGCGAAGCGTAACATGTGTGTAAACAGAATAGATATAAAGGAAATTTGGTAATTCGAAGATACACAATAACCCTATATTGAAGAAAGGGTATGAAGACATAATGTGGAAATCGCTGAACACGATAAATTACAAAGAAATGCAGTGTAGGTTTTATTGATTCATGAAAAATAAGTGAAAAGTGATTGCCATCGTTCACATCCTCCAGCTCCCGGTTGAGCAGAACTCAATATTTAACATGTCAATAGTAACAGAAATTTGGAGTCATCCCGACGATGGTATGCAATATGACAGTGAACTTGTAAACCTTCAATGCGGAATGTTCATACCAGTCTCATGGTCAATGGCGTATGGTCCCAGTTTCTAACAAAATTATTTGCCCTAAACGATAAACGATAAATAAACGAGGGGCGTGTCCGTGGCCGAGTTGGTTAGAGTCTCTGACTTGAAATCACTTGTCCCCTCACCGCTGTAGGTTTCGATCCCTCAGGGGCCTAGGAATCTTTGATGTGAGGAAACTATCCAGCTGGCTTGCGGAACGTCGGTGGTTCTACTCAGGTGCCCGCCCGTGCGCGAAAATGTGCCTGAAGGGGCACCTGGGGTCTCTCCCTCCACCAGTGGAAGCTGGAAAGTCGCCATATGGACCTTAGCTGTTGGTGCGACTATAAAATCCAATTCACTCAATCAATTAATAAACGATTAACCATCGGGCGAAATAAACAATATGCAATTTTGTTGGAGCAAAGGTTATGAAGCCAGGCCATCGATATGCAGACAACATATCGTAAGCGTGGTTCCTTTTAGGGACTATATGTACGAAATTAAAGGTCAGAAAACGTAATATTTGAAAATGTACCCACCGATATCTGTATATGCACATCGTGTTAAGCTTCTCCAAAGAGATCGTAATCTGAATGGAAGCACGGGGGATGACGCATTGTGGGTATATAAAAACGAGTATGAAAATGGTAATGTGAATTCGCCCGAACACGATATAATGTAAAAATATTGCAGTCTTGGGTTTGACTGAGATTGTTCAGTGAACGGTAATGGCAAAATGCCTGCTGCAGTTCACGGCATTATTGAGCAGCAATCAATAATTAAATATTAGCTCCTACAGAACTGGAGCTACCCCGAAGATGGTATGCATATTAACAGTGAAAATGAAACCTTCAATGTGGTATTTTCTATACCATTCCATGACCAATGGTGTATTGTTCTAGGTTTCTAAGCACAATTCTTTGCCCTAAACGAGAATACAATGGTCGAAAATAAACACAAATAATTTGGTTGGAGCGGAGGTTATAGAACTCGTGTATAAAAATGCAGACAACATATCCTAAGGTGATTACACAATACTCAGATCCTTTTAAAGGGCGGAGTAGTGGAACCACATATTTGTTAATTAAAGTAAGAATAGCAATATATTTGAGAATGTACCATCGTTAACTGTATATAAATATCGGGCACATCGATCTGAAAAGGTCAGAATATGATTGCAAGCATTGGGAGAACGTTTTACTGCAGACACACTATAACGCTTGCCCTGTGATCTATATAAAACGAGTATGAATGGTTAAGCCATGAATGAGGCCTGCTACACTACTAAAATAAGTATAAATTTAAAGTCGAACAGGAAATGCAGCTTTCACAGAACACAAAACACGCTAAAGGACAAACAATGAATGGCAATGTTAACAAAGGAATAAAGGCGTATGATGTCACCATACACAAAAAGGGTTGACAATAGTGCTACCGCTTTGGAACGGTCAGTGCAAAAAATTTAGTTCTCAATGTCTGCCAGGAACACGAAGGAACACGCTTCTGGTAACTGATGTTTGTTTGTAACAGAAGAGTATTGATAACAAAAAACGTGTTTTTTCTCTATTAAGGATGTGTGATTGGAAAATAGTGTATTGCTCAGGATAGTTTTTCTAACTGAAGTTGAAAGCATCTTTGGTATCACGACAAGATAAGCTAACAAAAAGGGTCGCGTTTTTGTTCGCTAGTAGTATTTGTGAGAAGTGAAATTGTTTCAAACTCTAATTTTCAATCAAAATTGCAGAAATAAGGGCACGACTATTTTCACAGCTTTTTCTGTAAAATTAGTCATGCTGTTTGTAAAATAACAAATATGTTCTGTATCCCACACACTGATTATTCTAGATCAAATTGTAGGAAAGTGTAAAACAAAAACACGTTTATGAAGTTCGGACGTTTTAGGGGGGTCTTGATTGAAATTATCTAAGTTTGTACTGTTTTATGTGAATCAATTATTTCAAACATATTTCTTAATTATTTTGAGTTATCCTTGCCATGCCCTATTTTTCTTGATTAAACGAAATGATCACAGGTCTTCTTATATGTCGAGCTGCAGCTTATTCTGTGTTGATATTAGTTTTTAATATTAGCATCAACAAACAAGGTAAACGTAGATAAAACAAATCAAACAGAAATTGTTGCATTCAAGGTCCACAGTCATCTATTACACTATTAAGTAAAATACTCGGGAGGTTTGGGGGCATCATTTCTCTGTCCATCAGGGTTTTTGGGTCGTACCCTAGAGTTGGTTTTCATTTCCGCTGAAACTACTGTGGTTGTTCAGTACAATACTGGATAAATTCTGAGGTGTTTCTAATAATATATTTTGTTTAATATTGTTATAATAACATACATGTATCGTTTCCTAAATTCGCTGGATGTGAGACTCATTGTATAGAGATTTCTTGTTGATGGGATGTACTTTTACTTACAATGTCTAGTCAATATGAGTGTGCACGCACGATTCAACCGAGGTTATGTGCACTTACAATCGAATTAAGCTAAGTTGGCGTTAGTGCATACTGATCAATCCGAGTCGGTTACATTGTCTACACCATATCGTTGTGTTGTGTTATTGTCTCTTTCATTGTATTGTTAATAAACTCTTGGGGGGGAGTATGTACAGTGTAGATCTACGGTAACACTGCATTTGGGTCTGTGATTTCTCTAGGACCATTCTTCTAATTTTTGTAATACCAACACACAATAATAAAGTACTAATGACGTGAATAAAAGCAAATTTCTTTTGTGTTTGTGATGTCGTTTGCAGTTATTACTCTTGCCTTTTTGTTTGTCTGTTTGCGTGTTTGTTTGTGTGTTGTGTGGTTGACTGTCCTTTCCCTGTCCGATATTTATATATTTCTTTAAAAATCATTTTATATTCTTTATACTGCACAATAGTGTTGTTTGGTGCGTGTGCGCGACCGTAAAAGGGTCTCCCCGTATAGTACAATCAATATTGATATTTTTACATCCTACAGGGATTGTATGACATGTTCGTTAGACTATTAGATCATTGGCGGGGATTTCTTTATTTACACTGTCCTGTTTT
>JAWPHD010020966.1:0-29795 GCA_037043455.1 Cyrtodaria siliqua | reverse complement strand
GGAATATATATGTGTAAGAACTGAATATCTATGTGTAAGAACTGAATATATATGTGTAAGAACTGAATATATATGTGTTAGATCGGAATATATATGTGAAAGAACTGAATATATAGGTGTAAGAACTGAATATATATGCGTAAGATCGGAATATATATGCGTAAGAACGGAATATATATGCGTAAGAACGGAATATATATGCGTAAGAACGGAATATATATTTGTAAGAACTGAATATATATGTGTAAGAACTGAATATATATGTGTAAGAACTGAATATATATGCGTAAGATCGGAATATATATGCGTAAGAACGAAATATATATGTGTAAGAACTGAATATATATGTGTAAGAACTGAATATATATGCGTAAGATCGGAATATATATGCGTAAGAACGGAATATATATGCGTAAGAGCTGAATATATCTGTGTAAGAACTGAATATATATGCGTAAGAACTGAATAAATATGTGCAAGAACTGAATATATAGGTGTAAGAACTGAATATATATGCGTAAGATCGGAATATATATGCGTAAGAACGGAATATATATGCGTAAGAACTGAATATATATGTGTAAGAACTGAATATATGCGTAAGAACTGAATATATATGTGTAAGAATTGAATATATATGCGTAAGAACTGAATATATGCGTAAGAACTGAATATATATGCGTAAGAACTGAATATATATGTATAAGAACTGAATATATATGTGTAAGAACTGAATATATATGTGTAAGAACTGAATATATATGTGTAAGAACTGAATATATATGCGTAAGATCGGAATATATATGCGTAAGAACGAAATATATATGAGTAAGAACTGAATATATATGTGTAAGAACTGAATATATATGCTTAAGAACTGAATATATAAGTGTAAGAACTGAATATATATGCGTAAGAACTGAATATATGCGTAAGAACTCAATATATATGCGTAAGAACGCAATATATATTTGTATGAACTGAATATATATGCGTAGGAACGGAATATATATGCGTAAGAACTGAATATATATGCGTAAGAACAGAATATATATTTCTAAGAACTGAATATATATGTGTAAGAACTGAATATATATGTGTAAGAACTGAATATAAATGTGTAAGAACTGAATATATATGTGTAAGAACTGAATATATACGTGTAAGAACTGAAAATATATGCGTAAGAACGTAATATTTATGTGTAAGAACTGAATATATATGTGTTAGAACTGAATATATGTGTAAGAACTGAATATATATGCGTAAGATCGGAATATATATGCGTAAGAACGGAATATATATGCGTAAGAACGGAATATATATGCGTAAGAGCTGAATATATATGTGTAAAAACTGAATATATATGTGTAAGAACTGAATATATATGTGTAAGAACTGAATATATATGTGTAAGAACTGAATATATATGCGTAAGATCGGAATATATATGCGTAAGAACGGAATATATATGCGTAAGAACGGAATATATATGCGTAAGAACGGAATATATATGTGTAAGAACTGAATATATATGTGTAAGAACTGAATATATATGTGTAAGAACTGATATATATATGTGTAAGAACTGAATGTATATGTGTAAGAACTGAATATATATGTGTAAGAACTGAATATATATGCGTAAGATCGGAATATATATGTGTAAGATCGGAATATATATGCGTAAGAACGGAATATATATGCGTAAGAACGGAATATATATTTGTAAGAACTGAATATATATGTGTAAGAACTGAATATATATGTGTAAGAACTGAATATAAATGTGTAAGAACTGAATATATATGTGTAAGAACGGAATATATTTGTGTAAGAACAGAATAAATATGTGTAAGAACTGAATATATATGTGTAAGAACTGAATATATATGCGTAAGATAGGAATATATATGCGTAAGAACGGAATATAGATGCGTAAGAACTGAATATATATGTGTAACCCTGAATATATATGCGTAAGAACTGAATATATATGTGTAAGAACTGAATATATATGCGTAAGAACTGAATATATGCGTAAGAAGTGAATATATATGCGTAAGAACGGAATATATATTTGTAAGAACTGAATATATATTTGTAAGAACTGAATATATATGTGTAAGAACTGAATATATGCGTAAGAACTGAATATATATGCGTAAGAACTGAATATATATGTGTAAGAACTCAATATATATGCGTAAGAACTGAACAAATGCGTAAGAACTGAATATATATGCGTAAGAACGCAATATATATTTGTATGAACTGAATATATATGTGTAAGAACTGAATATATATGTGTAAGAACTGAATATATATGCGTAAGAACTGAATATATGCGTAAGAACTGAATATATATGCGTAAGAACGGAATATATATTTGTAAGAACTGATAATATATATGTGTAAGAACTGAATATATATGCGTAAGAACTGAATATATATGTGTAAGAACTGAATATATATGCGTAAGAACGGAATATATATGTGTAAGAACTGAATATATATGCGTAAGAATGGAATATATATGCATAAGAACTGAATATATATGCGTAAGAATGGAATATATATGCGTAAGAACGGAATATATATGTGTAAGAACTGAATATATATGTGTAAGAACGGAATATATATGTGTAAGAACGGAATATATGTGCGTAAGAATGGAATATATATGTGTAAGAACTGAATATATATGTGTAAGAACTGAATATATATGTGTAAGAAACGGAATATATATTTGTAAGAACTGAATATATATGTGTAAGAACTGAATATATATATGTAAAAACTGACTATATATGTGTAAGAACTGAATATATATGCGTAAGAACGGAATATATATTTGTAAGAACTGATAATATATATGTGTAAGAACTGAATATATATGCGTAAGAACTGAATATATATGTGTAAGAACGGAATATATATGCGTAAGAACTGAATATATATGAGTAAGAACTGAATATATATGCGTTATAACTGAATATATATGTGTAAGAACTGAATATATATGCGTAAGAACTGAATATATGCGTAAGAAGTGAATATATATGCGTAAGAACGGAATATATATTTGTAAGAACTGAATATATATGTGTAAGAACTGAATATATATGTGTAAGAACTGAATATATATGTGTAAGAACTGAATATATATGTGTAAGAACTGAATATATATGCGTAAGAACGGAATATATATGCGTAAGAACTGAATATATATGCGTAAGAACGGAATATATATGCGTAAGAACGGAATATATATGGGTAAGAACGGAATATATATGCGTAAGAATGGAATATATATGCGTAAGAACGGAATATATATGTGTAAGAACTGAATATATATGTGTAAGAACGGAATATATATGCGTAAAAATGGAAAATATATATGTGTAAGAACTGAATATATATGTGCAAGAACAAAATATATATGTGTAAGAACGGATATATATGCATAAGAATGGAATATATATGAGTAAGAACTGAATATATACGTAAGAAGTGAATACATGCGTAAGAACGGAATATATATGCGTAAGAACGGAATATATATGTGTAAGAACTGAATATATATGCGTAAGAACGGAAAATATATGTGTAAGAACTGAATATATATGCGTAAGAATGGAATATATATGCATAAGAACGGAATATATATGCGTAAGAATGGAATATATATGCGTAAGAACTGAATATATGCGTAAGAACTGAATATATATGCGTAAGAACGCAATATATATTTGTATGAACCGAATATATATGTGTAAGAACTGAATATATATGTGTAAGAACTGAATATATATGCGTAAGAACTGAATATATGCGTAAGAACTGAATATATATGCGTAAGAACGGAATATATATTTGTAAGAACAAAATATATATGTGTAAGAACGGATATATATGCATAAGAATGGAATATATATGCGTAAGAACTGAATATATACGTAAGAAGTGAATACATGCGTAAGAACGGAATATATATGCGTAAGAACGGAATATATATGTGTAAGAACTGAATATATATGCGTAAGAACGGAAAATATATGTGTAAGAACTGAATATATATGCGTAAGAATGGAATATATATGCATAAGAACGGAATATATATGCGTAAGAATGGAATATATATGCGTAAGAACTGAATATATGCGTAAGAACTGAATATATATGCGTAAGAACGCAATATATATTTGTATGAACCGAATATATATGTGTAAGAACTGAATATATATGTGTAAGAACTGAATATATATGCGTAAGAACTGAATATATGCGTAAGAACTGAATATATATGCGTAAGAACGGAATATATATTTGTAAGAACTGATAATATATATGTGTAAGAACTGAATATATATGCGTAAGAACTGAATATATATGTGTAAGAACTGAATATATATGCGTAAGAACGGAATATATATGTGTAAGAACTGAATATATATGCGTTAGAATGGAATATATATGCATAAGAACGGAATATATATGCGTAAGAATGGAATATATATGCGTAAGAACGGAATATATATGTGTAAGAACTGAATATATATGTGTAAGAACGGAATATATATGTGTAAGAACGGAATATATGTGCGTAAGAATGGAATATATATGTGTAAGAACTGAATATATATGTGTAAGAACTGAATATATATGTGTAAGAACTGAATATATATGTGTAAGAACTGAATATATATGCGTAAGAACTGAATATATATGTGCAAGAACTGAATATATAAGTGTAAGGTCGGAATATATATGCGTAGGAACGGAATATATATGCGTAAGAACGGAATATATATTTGTAAGAACTGAATATATATGTGTAAGAACGGAATATATATGCGTAAGAACTGAATATATATGCGTAAGAACGGAATATATATGCGTAAGAATGGAATATATATGCGTAAGAACGGAATATATATGTGTAAGAACTGAATATATATCTGTAAGAACGGAATATATATGCGTAAGAATGGAAAATATATATGTGTAAGAACTGAATATATATGTGCAAGAACTAAATATATATGTGTAAGAACTTAATATATATGCATAAGAACGAAATATATATGCGTAAGAACTGAATATATACGTAAGAAGTGAATACATGCGTAAGAACGGAATATATATGCGTAAGAACGGAATATATATGCGTAAGAACGGAATATATATGCGTAAGAACCGAATATATATGGGTAAGAACTGAATATATATGTGTAAGAACTGAATATATATGTGTAAAAACTAAATATATATGTGTAAGAACTAAATATATATGTGTAAGAACTGAATGTATATGCGTAAGAACTGAATATATGCGTAAGAAGTGAATATATATGCGTAAGAACGGAATATATATTTGTAAGATCGTAATATATATGCGTAAGAATGGAATATATATGCGAAAGAACTGAATATATATGGGTAAGAACTGAATATATGCGTAAGAATGGAATATATATGCGTAAGAAAGGAATATATATGTGTAAGAACTGAATATATATGTGTAAGAACGGAATAAATATGTGTAAGAACGGAATATATGTGCGTAAGAACGGAATATATATGTGTAAGAACGGAATATATATGCGTAAGAACTGAATATATATGCGTAAGAACGGAATATATATGTGTAAGAACTGAATATATATGCGTAAGAACTGAATATATATGTGTAAGAACTCAATATATATGCGTAAGAACTGAATATATGCGTAAGAACTCAATATATATGCGTAAGAACGCAATATATATTTGTATGAACTGAATATATATGTGTAAGAACTGAATATATATGTGTAAGAACTGAATATATGCGTAAGAACTGAATATATATGCGTAAGAACGCAATATATATTTGTATGAACTGAATATATATGTGTAAGAACTGAATATATATGTGTAAGAACTGAATATATATGCGTAAGAACTGAATATATGCGTAAGAATGGAATATATATGCGTCAGAACGGAATATATATGTGTAAGAACTGAATATATATGTGTAAGAACGGAATATATATGTGTAAGAACGGAATATATTTGCGTAAGAATGGAATATATATGTGTAAGAACTGAATATATATGTGTAAGAACTGAATATATATGTGTAAGAACTGAATATATATGTGTAAGAACTGAATATATATGTGTAAGAACTGAATGTATATGTGTAAGAACTGAATATATAAGTGTAAGGTCGGAATATATATGCGTAGGAACGGAATATATATGCGTAAGAACGGAATATATATTTATAGAACTGAATATATATCTGTAAAAACTGAATATATATATGTAAGAACTGAATATATATGTGTAAGAACTGAATATATATGTGTAAGAACTGAATATATATGTGTAAGGACGGAATATATATGTGTAAGAACTGAATATATATGTGTAAGAACTGAATATATATGTTTAAGAACTGAATATATATGCGTAAGATAGGAATAAATATGCGTAAGAACGGAATATATATGCGTAAGAACTGAATATATATGTGTAAGAACTGAATATATATGCGTTATAACTGAATATATATGTGTAAGAACTGAATATATATGCGTAAGAACTGAATATATGCGTAAGAAGTGAATATATATGCGTAAGAACGGAATATATAATTGTAAGAACTGAATATATATGTGTAAGAACTGAATATATATGTGTAAGAACTGAATATATATGTGTAAGAACTGAATATATATGTGTAAGAACTGAATATATATGCGTAAGAACGGAATATATATGCGTAAGAACGGAATATATATGCGTAAGAACGGAATATATATGGGTAAGAACGGAATATATATGCGTAAGAATGGAATATATATGCGTAAGAACGGAATATATATGTGTAAGAACTGAATATATATGTGTAAGAACGGAATATATATGCGTAAGAATGGAAAATATATATGTGTAAGAACTGAATATATATGTGCAAGAACTAAATATATGTGTAAGAACGGAATATATATGCATAAGAACGGAATATATATGCGTAAGAACTGAATATATACGTAAGAAGTGAATACATGCGTAAGAACGGAATATATATGCGTAAGAACGGAATATATATGCGTAAGAACGGAATATATATGCGTTAGAACGGAATATATATGGGTAAGAACTGAATATATATGTGTAAGAACTGAATATATATGTGTAAGAACTGAATATATATGTGTAAGAACTGAATATATATGTGTAAGAACTGAATATATATGCGTAAGAACTGAATATATATGTGTAAGAACTGAATATATAAGTGTAAGGTCGGAATATATATGCGTAGGAACGGAATATATATGCGTAAGAACGGAATATATATTTGTAAGAACTGAATATATATGTGTAAGAACGGAATATATATGCGTAAGAACTGAATATATATGCGTAAGAACGGAATATATATGGGTAAGAACGGAATATATATGCGTAAGAATGGAATATATATGCGTAAGAATGGAATATATGTGTAAGAACTGAATATATATCTGTAAGAACGGAATATATATGCGTAAGAATGGAAAATATATATGTGTAAGAACTGAATATATATGTGCAAGAACTAAATATATATGTGTAAGAACGGAATATATATGCATAAGAACGGAATATATATGCGTAAGAACTGAATATATACGTAAGAAGTGAATACATGCGTAAGAACGGAATATATATGCGTAAGAACGGAATATATATGCGTAAGAACGGAATATATATGCGTAAGAACGGAATATATATGGGTAAGAACTGAATATATATGTGTAAGAACTGAATATATATGTGTAAGAACTGAATATATATGTGTAAGAACTAAATATATATGTGTAAGAACTGAATATATATGCGTAAGAACTGAATATATGCGTAAGAAGTGAATATATATGCGTAAGAACGGAATATATATTTGTAAGATCGGAATATATATGCGTAAGAACGGAATATATATGCGAAAGAACTGAATATATATGGGTAAGAACTGAATATATGCGTAAGAATGGAATATATATGCGTAAGAAAGGAATATATATGTGTAAGAACTGAATATATATGTGTAAGAACGGAATATATATGTGTAAGAACGGAATATATGTGCGTAAGAACGGAATATATATGTGTAAGAACGAAATATATATGCGTAAGAACTGAATATATATGCGTAAGAACGGAATATATATGTGTAAGAACTGAATATATATGTGTAAGAACTGAATATATATGCGTAAGAACTGAATATATATGTGTAAGAACTCAATATATATGCGTAAGAACTGAATATATGCGTAAGAACTCAATATATATGCGTAAGAACGCAATATATATTTATATGAACTGAATATATATGTGTAAGAACTGAATATATATGTGTAAGAATTGAATATATGCGTAAGAACTGAATATATATGCGTAAGAAAGCAATATATATTTGTATGAACTGAATATATATGTGTAAGAACTGAATATATATGTTTAAGAACTGAATATATATGCGTAAGAACTGAATATATGCGTAAGAATGGAATATATATGCGTAAGAACGGAATATATATGTGTAAGAACTGAATATATATGTGTAAGAACGGAATATATATGTGTAAGAACGGAATATAAGTGCGTAAGAATGGAATATATATGTGTAAGAACTGAATATATATGTGTAAGAACTGAATATATATGTGTAAGAACTGAATATATATTTGTAAGAACTGAATATATATGTGTAAGAACTGAATGTATATGTGTAAGAACTGAATATATAAGTGTAAGGTCGGAATATATATGCGTAGGAACGGAATATATATGCGTAAGAACGGAATATATATTTGTAAGAACTGAATATATATGTGTAAAAACTGAATATATATATGTAAGAACTGAATATATATGTGTAAGAACTGAATATATATGTGTAAGAACTGAATATATATGTGTAAGAACGGAATATATATGCGTAAGAATGGAATATATATGCGTAAGAACGGAATATATATGTGTAAGAACTGAATATATATGTGTAAGAACGGAATATATATGCGTAAGAATGGAAAATATATATGTGTAAGAACTGAATATATATGTGCAAGAACTAAATATATATGTGTAAGAACGGAATATATATGCATAAGAACGGAATATATATGCGTAAGAACTGAATATATACGTAAGAAGTGAATACATGCGTAAGAACGGAATATATATGCGTAAGAACGGAATATATATGCGTAAGAACGGAATATATATGCGTAAGAACGGAATATATATGGGTAAGAACTGAATATATATGTGTAAGAACTGAATATATATGTGTAAGAACTGAATATATATGTGTAAGAACTGAATATATATGTGTAAGAACTGAATATATATGCGTAAGAACTGAATATATATGTGTAAGAACTGAATATATAAGTGTAAGGTCGGAATATATATGCGTAGGAACGGAATATATATGCGTAAGAACGGAATATATATTTGTAAGAACTGAATATATATGTGTAAGAACGGAATATATATGCGTAAGAACTGAATATATATGCGTAAGAACGGAATATATATGGGTAAGAACGGAATATATATGCGTAAAAATGGAATATATATGCGTAAGAATTGAATATATATGTGTAAGAACTGAATATATATCTGTAAGAACGGAATATATATGCGTAAGAATGGAAAATATATATGTGTAAGAACTGAATATATATGTGCAAGAACTAAATATATATGTGTAAGAACGGAATATATATGCATAAGAACGGAATATATATGCGTAAGAACTGAATATATACGTAAGAAGTGAATACATGCGTAAGAACGGAATATATATGCGTAAGAACGGAATATATATGCGTAAGAACGGAATATATATGCGTAAGAACGGAATATATATGGGTAAGAACTGAATATATATGTGTAAGAACTGAATATATATGTGTAAGAACTGAATATATATGTGTAAGAACTAAATATATATGTGTAAGAACTGAATATATATGCGTAAGAACTGAATATATGCGTAAGAAGTGAATATATATGCGTAAGAACGGAATATATATTTGTAAGATCGGAATATATATGCGTAAGAACGGAATATATATGCGAAAGAACTGAATATATATGGGTAAGAACTGAATATATGCGTAAGAATGGAATATATATGCGTAAGAAAGGAATATATATGTGTAAGAACTGAATATATATGTGTAAGAACGGAATATATATGTGTAAGAACGGAATATATGTGCGTAAGAACGGAATATATATGTGTAAGAACGGAATATATATGCGTAAGAACTGAATATATATGCGTAAGAACGGAATATATATGTGTAAGAACTGAATATATATGTGTAAGAACTGAATATATATGCGTAAGAACTGAATATATATGTGTAAGAACTCAATATATATGCGTAAGAACTGAATATATGCGTAAGAACTCAATATATATGCGTAAGAACGCAATATATATTTGTATGAACTGAATATATATGTGTAAGAACTGAATATATATGTGTAAGAACTGAATATATGCGTAAGAACTGAATATATATGCGTAAGAACGCAATATATATTTGTATGAACTGAATATATATGTGTAAGAACTGAATATATATGTTTAGGAACTGAATATATATGCGTAAGAACTGAATATATGCGTAAGAATGGAATATATATGCGTAAGAACGGAATATATATGTGTAAGAACTGAATATATATGTGTAAGAACGGAATATATATGTGTAAGAACGGAATATATGTGCGTAAGAATGGAATATATATGTGTAAGAACTGAATATATATGTATAAGAACTGAATATATATGTGTAAGAACTGAATATATATGTGTAAGAACTGAATATATATGTGTAAGAACTGAATGTATATGTGTAAGAACTGAATATATAAGTGTAAGGTCGGAATATATATGCGTAGGAACGGAATATATATGCGTAAGAACGGAATATATATTTGTAAGAACTGAATATATATGTGTAAAAACTGAATATATATATGTAAGAACTGAATATATATGTGTAAGAACTGAATATATATGTGTAAGAACTGAATATATATGTGTAAGAACGGAATATATATGCGTAAGAATGGAATATATATGCGTAAGAACGGAATATATATGTGTAAGAACTGAATATATATGTGTAAGAACGGAATATATATGCGTAAGAATGGAAAATATATATGTGTAAGAACTGAATATATATTTGCAAGAACAAAATATATATGTGTAAGAACGGAATATATATGCATAAGAACGGAATATATATGCGTAAGAACTGAATATATACGTAAGAAGTGAATACATGCGTAAGAACGGAATATATATGCGTAAAACGGAATATATATGTGTAAGAACTGAATATATATGCGTAAGAACGGAAAATATATGTGTAAGAACTGAATATATATGCGTAAGAATGGAATATATATGCATAAGAACGGAATATATATGCGTAAGAATGGAATATATATGCGTAAGAACTGAATATATGCGTAAGAACTGAATATATATGCGTAAGAACGCAATATATATTTGTATGAACTGAATATATATGTGTAAGAACTGAATATATATGTGTAAGAACTGAATATATATGCGTAAGAACTGAATATATGCGTAAGAACTGAATATATATGCGTAAGAACGGAATATATATTTGTAAGAACTGATAATATATATGTGTAAGAACTGAATATATATGCGTAAGAACTGAATATATATGTGTAAGAACTGAATATATATGCGTAAGAACGGAATATATATGTGTAAGAACTGAATATATATGCGTAAGAATGGAATATATATGTGTAAGAACTGAATATATATGTGTAAGAACTGAATATATATGTGTAAGAACTGAATATATATGTGTAAGAACTGAATATATATGCGTAAGAACTGAATATATATGTGTAGGAACTGAATATATAAGTGTAAGGTCGGAATATATATGCGTAGTAACGGAATATATATGCGTAAGAACGGAATATATATTTGTAAGAACTGAATATATATGTGTAAGAACGGAATATATATGCGTAAGAACTGAATATATATGCGTAAGAACGGAATATATATGGGTAAGAACGGAATATATATGCGTAAGAATGGAATATATATGCGTAAGAACGGAATATATATGTGTAAGAACTGAATATATATCTGTAAGAACGGAATATATATGCGTAAGAATGGAAAATATATATGTGTAAGAACTGAATATATATGTGTAAGGTCGGAATATATATGCGTAGGAACGGAATATATATGCGTAAGAACGGAATATATATTTGTAATAACTGAATATATATGTGTAAAAACTGAATATATATATGTAAGAACTGAATATATATGTGTAAGAACTGAATATATATGTGTAAGAACTGAATGTATATGTGTAAGAACGGAATATATATGTGTAAGAACTGAATATATATGTGTAAGAACTGAATATATATGTTTAAGAACTGAATATATATGTGTAAGATAGGAATATATATGCGTAAGAACGGAATATATATGCGTAAGAACTGAATATATATGTGTAAGAACTGAATATATATGCGTTATAACTGAATATATATGTGTAAGAACTGAATATATATGCGTAAGAAGTGAATATATGCGTAAGAAGTGAATATATATGCGTAAGAACGGAATATATAATTGTAAGAACTGAATATATATGTGTAAGAACTGAATATATATGTGTAAGAACTGAATATATATGTGTAAGAACTGTATATATATGTGTAAGAACTGAATATATATGCGTAAGAACGGAATATATATGCGTAAGAACGGAATATATATGCGTAAGAACGGAATATATATGGGTAAGAACGGAATATATATGCGTAAGAACGGAATATATATGTGTAAGAACTGAATATATATGTGTAAGAACGGAATATATATGCGTAAGAATGGAAAATATATATGTGTAAGAACTGAATATATATGTGCAAGAACTAAATATATATGTGTAAGAAAGGAATATATATGCATAAGAACGGAATATATATGCGTAAGAACTGAATATATACGTAAGAAGTGAATACATGCGTAAGAACGGAATATATATGCGTAAGAACGGAATATATATGCGTAAGAACGGAATATATATGCGTAAGAACGGAATATATATGGGTAAGAACTGAATATATATGTGTTAGAACTGAATATATATGTGTAAGAACTGAATATATATGTGTAAGAACTGAATATATATGCGTAAGAACTGAATATATGCGTAAGAAGTGAATATATATGCGTAAGAACGGAATATATATTTGTAAGATCGGAATATATATGCGTAAGAACGGAATATATATGCGAAATAACTGAATATATATGTGTAAGAACTGAATATATATGTGTAAGAACTCAATATATATGCGTAAGAACTGAATATATGCGTAAGAACTGAATATATATGCGCAAGAACGCAATATATATTTGTATGAACTGAATATATATGTGTAAGAACTGAATATATATGTGTAAGAACTGAATATATATGCGTAAGAACTGAATATATGCGTAAGAACTGAATATATATGCGTAAGAACGGAATATATATTTGTAAGAACTGATAATATATATGTGTAAGAACTGAATATATATGCGTAAGAACTGAATATATATGTGTAAGAACTGGATATATATGCGTAAGAACGGAATATATATGTGTAAGAACTGAATATATATGCGTAAGAATGGAATATATATGCATAAGAACGGAATATATATGCGTAAGAATGGAATATATATGCGTAAGAACGGAATATATATGTGTAAGAACTGAATATATATGTGTAAGAACGGAATATATATGTGTAAGAACGGAATATATGTGCGTAAGAATAGAATATATATGTGTAAGAACTGAATATATATGTGTAAGAACTGAATATATATGTGTAAGAACTGAATATATATGTGTAAGAACTGAATATATATGTGTAAGAACTGAATATATATGTGTAAGAACTGAATATATAAGTGAAAGGTCGGAATATATATGCGTAGGAACGGAATATATATGCGAAAGAACTGAATATATATGTGTAAGAACTGAATATATATGCGTAAGAACTGAATATTTATGCGAAAGAACTGAATATATATGTGTAAGAACTGAATATATATGCGTAAGAACTAAATATATGCGTAAGAAGTGAATATATATGCGTAAGAACGGAATATATATTTGTAAGATCGGAATATATATGCGTAAGAACGGAATATATATGCGAAATAACTGAATATATATGTCTGAGAACTGAATATATATGCGTAAGAACTGAATATATATGTGTAAGAACTCAATATATATGCGTAAGAACGGAATATATATGCGTAAGAACGGAATATATATGCTTAAGAACGGAATATATATGGGTAAGAACTGAATATATATGTGTAAGAACTGAATATATATGTGTAAGAACTGAATATATATGCGTAAGAACGGAATATATGAGTAAGAACTGAATATATATGCGTAAGAACGGAATATATATGCGTAAGAACGGAATATATATGTGTAAGAACTGAATATATATGTGTAAGAACTGAATATATATGTGTAAGAACTGAATATATACGTGTAAGAACTGAATATATATGCGTAAGAACGTAATATATATGTGTAAGAACTGAATATATATGTGTAAGAACTGAATATATATGTGTAAGAACTGAATATATATGCGTAAGATCGGAATATATATGCGTAAGAACGGAATATATATGCGTAAGAACTGAATATATATGTGTAAGAACTGAATATATATGCGTAAGAACTGAATATATATGTGTAAGAACTGATTATATATGCGTAAGAACTGAATATATGCGTAAGAACTGAATATATATGCGTAAGAACGGAATATATATTTCTAAGAACTGAATATATATGTGTAAGAACTGAATATATATGTGTAAGAACTGAATATATACGTGTAAGAACTGAATATATATGCGTAAGAACGTAATATATATGTGTAAGAAATGAATATATATGTGTAAGAACTGAATATATATGTGTAAGAACTGAATATATATGCGTAAGAACGGAATATATATTTGTAAGAACTGAATATATATGTGTAAGAACTCAATATATATGTGTAAGAACTGAATATATATGTGTAAGAACTGAATATATATGCGTAAGAACGGAATATATATGTGTAAGAACGGAATATATATGTGTAAGAACGGAATATATATGTGTATGAACTGAATATATATGTGTAAGAACTGAATATATATGCGTAAGAACGGAATATATATGTGTAAGGACTGAATATATATGTGTAATAACTGAATATATATGTGTAAGAACTGAATATATATGCGTAATATCGGAATATATATGCGTAAGAACGGAATATATATGCGAAAGAACTGAATATATATGTGTAAGAACTGAATATATATGCGTAAGTACTGAATATATATGTGTAAGATCGGAATATATATGCGTAAGAACCGAATATATATGCGTAAGAACGGAATATATATTTGTAAGAACTGAATATATATGTGTAAGAACTGAATATATATGCGTAAGAACGGAATATATATGTGTAAGGACTGAATATATATGTGTAATAACTGAATATATATGTGTAAGAACTGAATATATATGTGTAAGAACTGAATATATATAGGTAAGAACTGAATATATATGCGTAAGAACGGAATATATATGCGAAAGAACTGAATATATATGTGTAAGAACTGAATATATATGCGTAAGTACTGAATATATATGTGTAAGATCGGAATATATATGCGTAAGAACCGAATATATATGCGTAAGAACGGAATATATATTTGTAAGAACTGAATATATATGTGTAAGAACTCAATATATATGTGTAAGAACTGAATATAAATGTGTAAGAACTGAATATATATGTGTAAGAACGGAATATATTTGTGTAAGAACAGAATATATATGTGTAAGAAATGAATATATATTTCTAAGAACTGAATATATATGTGTAAGAACTGAATATATATGCGTAAGAACTGAATATATGCGTAGGAAGTGAATATATATGCGTAAGAACGGAATATATATTTGTAAGATCGGAATATATATGTGTAAGAACGGAATATGTACGCGAAAGAACTGAATATATATGTGTAAGAACTGAATATATATGCGTAAGAACTGAATATATATGTGTAAGAACTCAATATATATGCGTAAGAACTGAAGATATGCGTAAGAACTGAATAAATATGCGTAAGAACGCAATATATATTTGTATGAACTGAATATATATGTGTAAGAACTGAATATATATGTGTAAGAACTGAATATATATGTGTAAGAACTGAATATATATGCGTAAGTACTGAATATATATGTGTAAGATCGGAATATATATGCGTAAGAACCGAATATATATGCGTAAGAACGGAATATATATTTGTAAGAACTGAATATATATGTGTAAGAACTGAATATATATGTGTAAGAACTGAATATAATTGTGTAAGAACTGAATATATATGTGTAAGAACGGAATATATTTGTGTAAGAACAGAATATATATGTGTAAGAACTGAATATATATGCGTAAGATAGGAATATATATGCGTAAGAACGGAATATAGATGCGTAAGAACTGAATATATATGTGTAAGAACTGAATATATATGTGTAAGAACTGAATATATATGTGTAAGAACTGAATATATATGCGTAAGAACTGAATATATGCGTAAGAAGTGAATATATATGCGTAAGAACGGAATATATATTTGTAAGAACTGAATATATATTTGTAAGAACTGAATATATATGCGTAAGAACTGAATATATGCGTAAGAAGTGAATATATATGCGTAAGAACGGAATATATATTTGTAAGATCGGAATATATATGCGTAAGAACGGAATATATATGCGAAAGAACTGAATATATATGTGTAAGAACTGAATATATATGCGTAAGAACTGAATATATATGTGTAAGAACTCAATATATATGCGTAAGAACTGAATATATATGCGTAAGAACGCAATATATATTTGTATGAACTGAATATATATGTGTAAGAACTGAATATATATGTGTAAGAACTGAATATATATGCGTAAGATCGGAATATATATGCGTAAGAACTGAATATATATGCGTAAGAGCTGAATATATATGTGTAAGAACTGAATATATATGCGTAAGAACTGAATATATATCTGCAAGAACTGAATATATATGCGTAAGAACTGAATATATATGTGTAAGAACTGAATATATATGCGTAAGAACGGAATATATATGCGTAAGAACTGAATATATATGCGTAAGAACGGAATATATAAGCGTAAGAACGGAATATATATGTGTAAGAACGGAATATATATGTGTAAGAACAGAATATATATGCGTTAGAATGGAATATATATGTGTAAGAACTGAATATATATGTGTAAGAACTGAATATATATGTGTAAGAAATGAATATATATGCGTAAGAACGGAATATATATGTGTAAGAACTGAATATATATGTGTAAGAACTGAATATATATGTGTAAGAACTGAATATATAGGTGTAAGAACTGAATATATATACGTAAGATCGGGATATATATGCGTAAGAACGGAATATATATGCGTAAGAACGGAATTTATATGCGTAAGAACGGAATATATATGCGTAAGAACTGAATATATATGTGTAAGAACTGAATATATGCGTAAGAACTGAATATATATGTGTAAGAACTGAATATATATGCGTAGGATCGGAATATATATGCGTAAGAACTGAATATATATGCGTAAGAACTGAATATATATCTGCAAGAACTGAATATATATGCGTAAGAACTGAATATATATGTGTAAGAACTGAATATTAATGCGTAAGAACGGAATATATATGCGTAAGAACTGAATATATATGCGTAAGAACGGAATATATGCGTAAGAACGGAATATATATGTGTAAGAACTGAATATATATGTGTAAGAACTGAATATATGTGTAAGAACTGAATATATATGTGTAAGAAATGAATATATATGCGTAAGAACGGAATATATGTGTAAGAACTGAATATATATGTGTAAGAACTGAATATATAGGTGTAAGAACTGAATATATATGCGTAAGATCGGAATATATATGCGTAAGAACGGAATATATATGAGTAAGAACTGAATATATATGCGTAGGAACGGAATAAATATGCGTAAGAACGGAATAGATATGGATAAGAACGGAATATATATGCGTAAGAATGGAATATATATGCGTAAGAACGGAATATATATGTGTAAGAACTGAATATATATGTGTAAGAACGGAATATATATGCGTAAGAATGAAATATATATGTGTAAGAACTAAATATATATGTTTAAGAACTGAATATATATGTGTAAGAACTGAATATATATGTGTAAGAACGGAATATAAATGTGTAAGAACAGAATATATATGTGTTAGAACTGAATATATATGTGTAAGAACTGAATATATATGCGTAAGATAGGAATATATATGCGTAAGAACTGAATATATATGCGTAAGAACTGAATATATATGTGTAAGAACTGAATATATATATGCGTAAGAACTGAATATATATTTGTAAGAACTGAATATATATGCGTAAGAACTGAATATATGAGTAAGAAGTGAATATATATGCGTAAGAACTGAATATATATGTGTAAGAACTAAATATATATGCGTAAGAACTGAATATATGCGTAAGAAGTGAATATATATGCGTAAGAACGGAATATATATTTGTAAGATCGGAATATATATGTGTAAGAACGGAATATGTACGCGAAAGAACTGAATATATATGTGTAAGAACTGAATATATATGCGTAAGAACTGAAGATATGCGTAAGAACTGAATATATATGCGTAAGAACGCAATATATATTTGTATCAACTGAATATATATGTGTAAGAACTGAATATATATGTGTAAGAACTGAATATATATGCGTAAGAACTGAATATATGAGTAAGAACTGAATATATATGCGTAAGAACGGAATATATATGCGTAAGAACGGAATATATATGTGTAAGAACTGAATATATATGCGTAAGAGCTGAATATATATGTGTAAGAACTGAATATATATGCGTAAGAACTGAATATATATCTGCAAGAACTGAATATATATGCGTAAGAACTGAATATATATGTGTAAGAACTGAATATATATGCGTAAGAACGGAATATATATGAGTAAGAACTGAATTGTATGCGTAAGAACGGAATATATAAGCGTAAGAACGGAATATATATGTGTAAGAACGGAATATATATGTGTAAGAACAGAATATATATGCGTTAGAATGGAATATATATGTGTAAGAACTGAATATATATGTGTAAGAACTGAATATATATGTGTAAGAACTGAATATATATTTGTAAGAAATGAATATATATGCGTAAGAACGGAATATATATGTGTAAGAACTGAATATATATGTGTAAGAACTGAATATATATGTGTAAGAACTGAATATATAGGTGTAAGAACTGAATATATATGCGTAAGATCGGGATATATATGCGTAAGAACGGAATATATATGCGTAAGAACGGAATATATATGCGTAAGAACGGAATATATATGCGTAAGAACTGAATATATATGTGTAAGAACTGAATATATGCGTAAGAACTGAATATATATGTGTAAGAACTGAAAATATATGCGTAGGATCGGAATATATATGCGTAAGAACTGAATATATATGTGTAAGAACTGATTATATATGCGTAAGAACTGAATATATATCTGCAAGAACTGAATATATATGCGTAAGAACTGAATATATATGTGTAAGAACTGAATATTAATGCGTAAGAACGGAATATATATGCGTAAGAACTGAATATATATGCGTAAGAACGGAATATATGCGTAAGAAGGGAATATATATGTGTAAGAACTGAATATATATGTGTAAGAACGGAATATATATGCGTAAGAATGGAATATATATGTGTAAGAACTGAATATATATGTGTAAGAACTGAATATATGTGTAAGAACTGAATATATATGTGTAAGAAATGAATATATATGCGTAAGAACGGAATATATGTGTAAGAACTGAATATATATGTGTAAGAACTGAATATATTGGTGTAAGAACTGAATATATATGCGTAAGATCGGAATATATATGCGTAAGAACGGAATATATATGAGTAAGAACTGAATATATATGCGTAGGAACGGAATAAATATGCGTAAGAACGGAATAGATATGGATAAGAACGGAATATATATGCGTAAGAATGGAATATATATGCGTAAGAACGGAATATATATGTGTAAGAACTGAATATATATGTGTAAGAACGGAATATATATGCGTAAGAATGGAATATATATGTGTAAGAACTAAATATATATGTTTAAGAACTGAATATATATGTGTAAGAACTGAATATATATGTGTAAGAACGGAATATGAATGTGTAAGAACAGAATATATATGTGTTAGAACTGAATATATATGTGTAAGAACTGAATATATATGCGTAAGATAGGAATATATATGCGTAAGAACGGAATATATATGCGTAAGAACTGAATATATATGTGTAAGAACTGAATATATATATGCGTAAGAACTGAATATATATGTGTAAGAACTGAATATATATGCGTAAGAACTGAATATATGAGTAAGAAGTGAATATATATGCGTAAGAACTGAATATATATGTGTAAGAACTGAATATATATGCGTAAGAACTGAATATATGAGTAAGAAGTGAATATATATGCGTAAGAACGGAATATATATTTGTAAGATCGGAATATATATGTGTAAGAACGAAATATGTACGCGAAAGAACTGAATATATATGTGTAAGAACTGAATATATATGCGTAAGAACTGAATATATATGTGTAAGAACTCAATATATATGCGTAAGAACTGAAGATATGCGTAAGAACTGAATATATATGCGTAAGAACGCAATATATATTTGTATCAACTGAATATATATGTGTAAGAACTGAATATATATGTGTAAGAACTGAATATATATGCGTAAGAACTGAATATATGAGTAAGAACTGAATATATATGCGTAAGAACGGAATATATATGCGTAAGAACGGAATATATATGTGTAAGAACTGAATATATACGTGTAAGAACTGAATATATATGCGTAAGAACTGAATATATATGTGTAAGAACTGATTATATATGCGTAAGAACTGAATATATGCGTAAGAACTGAATATATATGCGTAAGAACGGAATATATATTTCTAAGAACTGAATATATATGTGTAAGAACTGAATATATATGTGTAAGAACTGAATATATACGTGTAAGAACTGAATATATATGCGTAAGAATGTAATATATATGTGTAAGAACTGAATATATATGTGTAAAAACTGAATATATATGTGTAAGAACTGAATATATATGCGTAAGAACGGAATATATATTTGTAAGAACTGAATATATATGTGTAAGAACTGAATATATATGTGTAAGAACTGAATATATATGTGTAAGAACTGAATATATATGCGTAAGATAGGAATATATATGCGTAAGAACGGAATATATATGCGTAAGAACTGAATATATATGTGTAAGAACTGAATATATATGCGTAAGAACTGAATATATATGCGTAAGAACGGAAAATATATGCGAAAGAACGGAATATATATGGGTAAGAACGGAATATATATGCGTATGAATGGAATATATATGCGTAAGAACGGAATATATATGTGTAAGAACTAAATATATATGTGTAAGAACGGAATATATATGCGTAAGAATGGAATATATATGTGTAAGAACTGAATATATATGTGTAAGAACTGAATATATATAGGTAAGAACTGAATATATATGCGTAAGAACGGAATATATATGTGTAAGAACGGAATATATATGTGTAAGAACTGAATATATATGTGTATGAACTGAATATATATGTGTAAGAACTGAATATATATGCGTAAGAACGGAATATATATGTGTAAGGACTGAATATATATGTGTAATAACTGAATATATATGTGTAAGAACTGAATATATATGCGTAATATCGGAATATATATGCGTAAGAACGGAATATATATGCGAAAGAACTGAATATATATGTGTAAGAACTGAATATATATGCGTAAGTACTGAATATATATGTGTAAGATCGGAATATTTATGCGTAAGAACCGAATATATATGCGTAAGAACGGAATATATATTTGTAAGAACTGAATATATATGTGTAAGAACTGAATATATATGTGTAAGAACTGAATATAAATGTGTAAGAACTGAATATATATGTGTAAGAACGGAATATATTTGTGTAAGAACAGAATATATATGTGTAAGAACTGAATATATATTTGTAAGAACTGAATATATATGTGTAAGAACTGAATATATATGCGTAAGAACTGAATATATGCGTAGGAAGTGAATATATATGCGTAAGAACGGAATATATATTTGTAAGATCGGAATATATATGTGTAAGAACGGAATATGTACGCGAAAGAACTGAATATATATGTGTAAGAACTGAATATATATGCGTAAGAACTGAATATATATGTGTAAGAACTCAATATATATGCGTAAGAACTGAAGATATGCGTAAGAACTGAATATATATGCGTAAGAACGCAATATATATTTGTATGAACTGAATATATATGTGTAAGAACTGAATATATATGTGTAAGAACTGAATATATATGTGTAAGAACTGAATATATATGCGTAAGTACTGAATATATATGTGTAAGATCGGAATATATATGCGTAAGAACCGAATATATATGCGTAAGAACGGAATATATATTTGTAAGAACTGAATATATATGTGTAAGAACTGAATATATATGTGTAAGAACTGAATATAATTGTGTAAGAACTGAATGTGTAAGAACGGAATATATTTGTGTAAGAACAGAATATATATGTGTAAGAACTGAATATATATGCGTAAGATAGGAATATATATGCGTAAGAACGGAATATAGATGCGTAAGAACTGAATATATATGTGTAAGAACTGAATATATATGCGTAAGAACTGAATATATATGTGTAAGAACTGAATATATATGCGTAAGAACTGAATATATGCGTAAGAAGTGAATATATATGCGTAAGAACGGAATATATATTTGTAAGAACTGAATATATATTTGTAAGAACTGAATATATATGCGTAAGAACTGAATATATGCGTAAGAAGTGAATATATATGCGTAAGAACGGAATATATATTTGTAAGATCGGAATATATATGCGTAAGAACGGAATATATATGCGAAAGAACTGAATATATATGTGTAAGAACTGAATATATATGCGTAAGAACTGAATATATATATGTAAGAACTCAATATATATGCGTAAGAACTGAATATATATGCTTAAGAACTGAATATATATGCGTAAGAACGCAATATATATTTGTATGAACTGAATATATATGTGTAAGAACTGAATATATATGTGTAAGAACTGAATATATATGCGTAAGATCGGAATATATATGCGTAAGAACTGAATATATATGCGTAAGAGCTGAATATATATGTGTAAGAACTGAATATATATGCGTAAGAACTGAATATATATCTGCAAGAACTGAAGATATATGCGTAAGAACTGAATATATATGTGTAAGAACTGAATATATATGCGTAAGAACGGAATAATATGCGTAAGAACTGAATATATATGCGTAAGAACGGAATATATAAGCGTAAGAACGGAATATATATGTGTAAGAACGGAATATATATGTGTAAGAACAGAATATATATGCGTTAGAATGGAATATATATGTGTAAGAACTGAATATATATGTGTAAGAACTGAATATATATGTGTAAGAACTGAATATATATGTGTAAGAAATGAATATTTATGCGTAAGAACGGAATATATATGTGTAAGAACTGAATATATATGTGTAAGAACTGAATATATATGTGTAAGAACTGAATATATAGGTGTAAGAACTGAATATATATGCGTAAGATCGGGATATATATGCGTAAGAACGGAATATATATGCGTAAGAACGGAATTTATATGCGTAAGAACGGAATATATATGCGTAAGAACTGAATATATATGTGTAAGAACTGAATATATGCGTAAGAACTGAATATATATGTGTAAGAACTGAATATATATGCGTAGGATCGGAATATATATGCGTAAGAACTGAATATATATGTGTAAGAACTGATTATATATGCGTAAGAACTGAATATATATCTGCAAGAACTGAATATATATGCGTAAGAACTGAATATATATGTGTAAGAACTGAATATTAATGCGTAAGAACGGAATATATATGCGTAAGAACTGAATATATATGCGTAAGAACGGAATATATGCGTAAGAACGGAATATATATGTGTAAGAACTGAATATATATGTGTAAGAACTGAATATATGTGTAAGAACTGAATATATATGTGTAAGAAATGAATATATATGCGTAAGAACGGAATATATGTGTAAGAACTGAATATATATGTGTAAGAACTGAATATATAGGTGTAAGAACTGAATATATATGCGTAAGATCGGAATATATATGCGTAAGAACGGAATATATATGAGTAAGAACTGAATATATATGCGTAGGAACGGAATAAATATGCGTAAGAACGGAATAGATATGGATAAGAACGGAATATATATGCGTAAGATGGAATATATATGCGTAAGAACGGAATATATATGTGTAAGAACTGAATATATATGTGTAAGAACGGAATATATATGCGTAAGAATGGAATATATATGTGTAAGAACTAAATATATATGTTTAAGAACTGAATATATATGTGTAAGAACTGAATATATATGTGTAAGAACGGAATATAAATGTGTAAGAACAGAATATATATGTGTTAGAACTGAATATATATGTGTAAGAACTGAATATATATGCGTAAGATAGGAATATATATGCGTAAGAACGGAATATATATGCGTAAGAACTGAATATATATGTGTAAGAACTGAATATATATATGCGTAAGAACTGAATATATATGTGTAAGAACTGAATATATATGCGTAAGAACTGAATATATGAGTAAGAAGTGAATATATATGCGTAAGAACTGAATATATATGTGTAAGAACTGAATATATATGCGTAAAAACTGAATATATGCGTAAGAAGTGAATATATATGCGTAAGAACGGAATATATATTTGTAAGATCGGAATATATATGTGTAAGAACGGAATATGTACGCGAAAGAACTGAATATATATGTGTAAGAACTGAATATATATGCGTAAGAACTGAATATATATGTGTAAGAACTCAATATATATGCGTAAGAACTGAAGATATGCATAATAACTGAATATATATGCGTAAGAACGCAATATATATTTGTATCAACTGAATATATATGTGTAAGAACTGAATATATATGTGTAAGAACTGAATATATATGCGTAAGAACTGAATATATGAGTAAGAACTGAATATATATGCGTAAGAACGGAATATATATGCGTAAGAACGGAATATATATGTGTAAGAACTGAATATATATGTGTAAGAACTGAATATATATTTGTAAGAACTGAATATATATGCGCAAGATCGGAATATATATGCGTAAGAACGGAATATATATGCGTAAGAACTGAATATATATGTGTAAGAACTGAATATATATGCGTAAGAACTGAATATATATGTGTAAGAACTGATTATATATGCGTAAGAACTGAATATATGCGTAAGAACGGAATATATATGCGTAAGAACGGAATATATATTTCTAAGAACTGAATATATATGTTTAAGAACTGAATATATATGTGTAAGAACTGAATATATACGTGTAAGAACTGAATATATATGCGTAAGAACGTAATATATATATGTGTAAGAACTGAATATATATGTGTAAGAACTGAATATATATGTGTAAGAACTGAATATATATGCGTAAGAACGGAATATATATTTGTAAGAACTGAATATATATGTGTAAGAACTGAATATATATGTGTAAGAACTGAATATATATGTGTAAGAACTGAATATATATGCGTAAGATAGGAGTATATATGCCTAAGAACGGAATATATATGCGTAAGAACTGAATATATATGTGTAAGAACTGAATATATATGCGTAAGAACTGAATATATATGCGTAAGAACGGAAAATATATGCGAAAGAACGGAATATATATGGGTAAGAACGGAATATATATGCGTAAGAATGGAATATATATGCTTAAGAACGGAATATATATGTGTAAGAACTAAATATATATGTGTAAGAACGGAATATATATGCGTAAGAATAGAATATATATGTGTAAGAACTGAATATATATGTGTAAGAACTGAATATATATAGGTAAGAACTGAATATATATGCGTAAGAACGGAATATATATGTGTAAGAACGGAATATATATGTGTAAGAACTGAATATATATGTGTATGAACTGAATATATATGTGTAAGAACTGAATATATATGCGTAAGAACGGAATATATATGTGTAAGGACTGAATATATATGTGTAATAACTGAATATATATGTGTAAGAACTGAATATATATGCGTAATATCGGAATATATATGCGTAAGAACGGAATATATATGCGAAAGAACTGAATATATATGTGTAAGAACTGAATATATATGCGTAAGTACTGAATATATATGTGTAAGATCGGAATATATATGCGTAAGAACCGAATATATATGCGTAAGAACGGAATATATATTTGTAAGAACTGAATATATATGTGTAAGAACTGAATATATATGTGTAAGAACTGAATATAAATGTGTAAGAACTGAATATATATGTGTATCAACGGAATATATTTGTGTAAGAACAGAATATATATGTGTAAGAACTGAATATATATTTGTAAGAACTGAATATATATGTGTAAGAACTGAATATATATGCGTAAGAACTGAATATATGCGTAAGAAGTGAATATATATGCGTAAGAACGGAATATATATTTATAAGATCGGAATATATATGTGTAAGAACGGAATATGTACGCAAAAGAACTGAATATATATGTGTAAGAACTGAATATATATGCGTAAGAACTGAATATATATGTGTAAGAACTCAATATATATGCGCAAGAACTGAAGATATGCGTAAGAACTGAATATATATGCGTAAGAACGCAATATATATGTGTATGAACTGAATATATATGTGTAAGAACTGAATATATATGTGTAAGAACTGAATATATATGCGTAAGAACTGAATATATGAGTAAGAACTGAATATATATGCGTAAGAACGGAATATATATGCGTAAGAACGGAATATATATGTGTAAGAACTGAATATATATGTGTAAGAACTGAATATATATGTGTAAGAACTGAATATATATGTGTAAGAACTGAATATATATGCGTAAGAATGGAATATATATGCGTAAGAACTGAATATATATGTGTAAGAACTGAATATATATGCGTAAGAACTGAATATATATGTGTAAGAACTGATTATATATGCGTAAGAACTGAATATATGCGTAAGAACTGAATATATATGCGTAAGAACGGAATATATATTTCTAAGAACTGAATATATATGTGTAAGAACTGAATATATATGTGTAAGAACTGAATATATATGCGTAAGAACTGAATATATGCGTAAGAACTGAATATATATGCGTAAGAACGGAATATATATGAGTAAGAACGGAATATATATGTGTAAGAACTGAATATATATGTGTAAGAACTGAATATATATGTGTAAGAACTGAATATATATGCGTAAGATCGGAATATATATGCGTAAGAACGGAATATAGATGCGTAAGAACTGAATATATATGTGTAAGAACTGAATATATATGCGTAAGAACTGAATATATATGTGTAAGAACTGATTATATATGCGTAAGAACTGAATATATGCGTAAGAACTGATTATATATGCGTAAGAACGGAATATATATTTCTAAGAACTGAATATATATGTGTAAGAACTGAATATATATGTGTAAGAACTGAATATATACGTGTAAGAACTGAATATATATGCGTAAGAACGTAATATATATGTGTAAGAACTGAATATATATGTGTAAGAACTGAATATATATGTGTAAGAACTGAATATATATGCGTAAGAACGGAATATATATTTGTAAGAACTGAATATATATGTGTAAGAACTGAATATATATGTGTAAGAACTGAATATATATGTGTAAGAACTGAATATATATGCGTAAGATAGGAATATATATGCGTAAGAACGGAATATATATGCGTAAGAACTGAATATATATGTGTAAGAACTGAATATATATGCGTAAGAACTAAATATATATGTGTAAGAAAGGAATATATATGCGTAAGAACTGAATATATGCGTAAGAAGTGAATATATATGCGTAAGAATGGAATATATATTTGTAAGTACTGAATATATATGTGTAAGAACTGAATATATATGTGTAAGAACTGAATATATATGTGTAAGAACTGAATATATATGTGTAAGAACTGAATATATATGCGTAAGAACGGAATATATATGCGTAAGAACTGAATATATATGCGTAAGAACGGAAAATATATGCGAAAGAACGGAATATATATGGGTAAGAACGGAATATATATGCGTAAGAATGGAATATATATGCGTAAGAACGGAATATATATGTGTAAGAACTAAATATATATGTGTAAGAACGGAATATATATGCGTAAGAATGGAATATATATGTGTAAGAACTGAATATATATGTGTAAGAACTGAATATATATAGGTAAGAACTGAATATATATGCGTAAGAACGGAATATATATGTGTAAGAACGGAATATATATGTGTAAGAACTGAATATATATGTGTATGAACTGAATATATATGTGTAAGAACTGAATATATATGCGTAAGAACGGAATATATATGTGTAAGGACTGAATATATATGTGTAAGAACTGAATATATATGCGTAAGATCGGAATATATATGCGTAAGAACGGAATATATATGCGAAAGAACTGAATATATATGTGTAAGAACTGAATATATATGCGTAAGTACTGAATATATATGTGTAAGATCGGAATATATATGCGTAAGAACCGAATATATATGCGTAAGAACGGAATATATATTTGTAAGAACTGAATATATATGTGTAAGAACTGAATATATATGTGTAAGAACTGAATATAAATGTGTAAGAACTGAATATATATGTGTAAGAACGGAATATATTTGTGTAAGAACAGAATATATATGTGTAAGAACTGAATATATATGTGTAAGAACTGAATATATATGCGTAAGATAGGAATATATATGCGTAAGAACGGAATATAGATGCGTAAGAACTGAATATATATGTGTAAGAACTGAATATATATGCGTAAGAACTGAATATATATGTGTAAGAACTGAATATATATGCGTAAGAACTGAATATATGCGTAAGAAGTGAATATATATGCGTAAGAACGGAATATATATTTGTAAGAACTGAATATATATTTGTAAGAACTGAATATATATGCGTAAGAACTGAATATATGCGTAAGAAGTGAATATATATGCGTAAGAACGGAATATATATTTGTAAGATCGGAATATATATGCGTAAGAACGGAATATATATGCGAAAGAACTGAATA
>JAWPHD010020965.1:0-29801 GCA_037043455.1 Cyrtodaria siliqua | reverse complement strand
TATGTAAGAACTGAAATATATATGTGTAAGAACTGTATATATATGTGTAAGAACTGAATATATATTGTGTAAGAACTGAATATATATGTGTAAGAACTGAATGTATATGCGTAAGAACTGAAAATATATGCGTAAGAACTGAATATATATGCGTAAGAACTGAATATATATGCGTAAGAACTGAATATATATGCGTAAGAACGGAATATATATGCGTAAGAACGGAATATATATGCGTAAGAATGGAATATATATGCGTAAGAACGGAATATATATGTGTTAGAAATGAATATATATGTGTAAGAACTGAATATATATGCGTAAGAACGGAATATATATGCGTAAGAACTGAATATATATGCGAAAGAACTGAATATATATGCGTAAGAACGAAATATATATGCGTAAGAACTGAATATATATGTGTAAGTACTGAATATATGTGTAAGAACCTGAATATATATGTTGTAAGAACGGAATATATATGTTGTAAGAACTGAATATATATGTGTAAGAACTGAATATATATGTGTAAGAACTGAATATATATGCATAAGAACGGAATATATATGCATAAGAACGGAATATATATGCATGAGAACGGGAATATATATGCGTAAGAAGGGAATATATATGCGTAAGAACGGAATATATATGCGTAAGAACTGAATATATATGTGTAAGAACTGAATTATATATGTGTAAGAACTGTATATATATGTGTAAGAACTGAATATATATGTGTAAGAACTGAATGTATATGCGTAAGAACTGAAAATATATGCGTAAGAACTGAATATATATGCGTAAGAACTGAATATATATGCGTAAGAGCTGAATATATATGCGCTAGAACGGAATATATATGCGTAAGAACGGAATATATATGCGTAAGAATGGAATATATATGCGTAAGAACGGAAATATATATGTGTAAGAAATGAATATATATGTGTAAGAACTGAATATATATGCGTAAGAACGGAATATATATGCGTAAGAACTGAATATATATGCGAAAGAACTGAATATATATGCGTAAGAACGGAATATATATGCGTAAGAATTGAATATATATGTTTAAGAACTGAATATATATGCGTAAGAACGGAATATATATGCGTAAGAACTGAATATATATGTGTAAGTACTGAATATATGTGTAAGAACTGATATATATATGTGTAAGAACGGAATATATATGTGTAAGAACTGAATATATATGTGTAAGAACTGAATATATATGTGTAAGAACTGAATATATATGTGTAAGAACTGAATATATATGCGTAAGAACGGAATATATATGCCTAAGAACGGAATATATATGCATGAGAACGGAATATATATGCGTAAGAACGGAATATATATGCGTAAGAACGGAATATATATGCGTAAGAACTGAATATATATGAGTAAGACTGAATATATATGCGTAAGAACGGAATATATATGCGTAAGAACTGAATATATATGTGTAAGTACTGAATATATGTGTAAGAGAACTGAATATATATGTGTAAGAACGGAATATATATGTGTAAGAACTGAATATATATGTGTAAGAACTGAATATATATGTGTAAGAAACTGAATATATATGCGTAAGAACGGAATATATATGCATAAGAACGGAATATATATGCATGAGAACGGAATATATATGCGTAAGAAGGGAATATATATGCGTAAGAACGGAATATATATGCGTAAGAACTGAATATATATGTGTAAGAACTGAATATATATGTGTAAGAACTGTAAATATATGTGTAAGAACTGAATATATATGTGTAAGAAATGAATATATATGTGTAAGAACTGAATATATATGCGTAAGAACGGAATATATATGCGTAAGAACTGAATATATATGCGAAAGAACTGAATATATATGCGTAAGAACGGAATATATATGCGTAAGAATTGAATATATATGTTTAAGAACTGAATATATATGCGTAAGAACGGAATATATATGCGTAAGAACTGAATATATATGTGTAAGTACTGAATATATGTGTAAGAACTGAATATATATGTGTAAGAACGGAATATATATGTGTAAGAACTGAATATATATGTGTAAGAACTGAATATATATGTGTAAGAACTGAATATATATGTGTAAGAACTGAATATATATGCATAAGAACGGAATATATATGCCTAAGAACGGAATATATATGCATGAGAACGGAATATATATGCGTAAGAACGGAATATATATGCGTAAGTATGGAATATATATGCGTAAGAACTGAATATATATGTGTAAGAACTGAATATATATGTGTAAGAACTGAATATATATGTGTAAGAACTGAATATATATATGTGTAAGAACGGAATATATATGTGTAAGAACGGAATATATATGTGTAAGAACGGAATATATATGTGTAAGAACTGAATTTATATGTGTAAGAACTGAATATATATGTGTAAGACCTGAATATATATGCGTAAGAACGGAATATATATGCCTAAGAACTGAATATATATGCGTAAGAACGGAATATATATGCGTAAGAAAAGAATATATATGCGTAACAACGGAATATATAAGCGTAAGAACTGAATATATATGTGTAACAACTGAATATATATGTGTTAGAACTGAATATATATGTGTAAGAACTGAATATATATTTGTAAGAACTGAATATATATGTGTAAAAACGGAATATAGATGCGTAAGAACGGAATATATATGTGTAAGAACTGAATATATATGTGTAAGAACTGAATATATATGTGTAAGAACTGAATATATATGTGTAAGAACTGAATATATATGTGTAAGAACTGAATATATATGTGTAAGAACTGAATATATATGCGTAAGAACTGAATATATTCGTAAGAATTGAATATATATGCGTAAGAACGGAATATATATGCGTAAGAACGGAATATATATGCGTAAGAACGGAATATCTATGCGTAAAAACGGAATATATATGTGTAAGAACGGAATATATATGTGTAAGAATTAAATATATATGTGTAAGAACGGAATATATATGCGTAAGAACTGAATATATATGCGAAAGAACTGAATATATATGCGTAAGAACTGAATATATATGTGTAAGAACTAAATATATATGCATCAGAACGGAATATATATGTGTAAGAACTGAATATATATGCGTAAAAACTGAATATATATGTGTAACAACTGAATATATATGCGTAAAAACTGAAAATCAATGCGTAAGAACTGAATATATGCGTAAGAACTGAATATATATGCGTAAGAACTGAATATATATGCGTCAGAACGGAATATATGCGTAAGAACTGAATATATTTATGTAAGAACTGAATATATATGTGTAAGAACTGTATATATATGTGGAAGAACTGAATATATATGTGTAAGAACTGAATATATATGTGTAAGAACTGAATGTATATGCGTAAGAACTGAAAATATATGCGTAAGATCTGAATATATATGCGTAAGAACTGAATATATATGTGTAAGAACTGAATATATATGCGTAAGAAAGGAATATATATGCGTAAGAACTGAATATATATGCGAAAGAACTGAATATATATGCGTAAGAACGGAATATATATGCGTAAGAACTGAATATATATGAGTAAGAACTGAATATATATGTGTAAGAACTGAATATATATGTGTAAGAACTGAATTTATATTTGTAAAAACTGAATATATATGTGTAAGAACTGAATATATATGCGTAAGAACGGAATATATATGCGTAAGAACTGAATATATATGCGAAAGAACTGAATATATATGCGTAAGAACGGAATATATATGCGTAAGAACTGAATATATATGAGTAAGAACTGAATATATATGTGTAAGAACTGAATATATATGTGTAAGAACTGAATTTATATGTGTAAGAACTGAATATATATGTGTAAGAACTGAATATATATGCGTAAGAACGGAATATATATGCCTAAGAACTGAATATATATGCGTAAGAACGGAATATATATGCGTAAGAAAAGAATATATATGCGTAAGAACGGAATATATAAGCGTAAGAACTGAATATATATGTGTATCAACTGAATATATATGTGTAAAAACGGAATATATATGTGTCAGAACTGAATATATATGTGTAAAAACGGAATATATATGCGTAAGAACGGAATATATATGTGTAAGAACTGAATATATATGTGTAAGAACTGAATATATATGTGTAAGAACTGAATATATATGTGTAAGAACTGAATATATATGTGTAAGAACTGAATATATATGTGTAAGAACTGAATATATATGTGTAAGAACTGAATATATATGCGTAAGAACAGAATATATTCGTAAGAACTGAATATATATGCGTAAGAACGGAATATATATGCGTAAGAATGGAATATATATGCGTAAGAACTGAATATATATGCGAAAGAACTGAATATATATGCGTAAGAACTGAATATATATGTGTAAGAACTAAATATATATGCATCAGAACGGAATATATATGTGTAAGAACTGAATATATATGCGTAAAAACTGAATATATATGTGTAACAACTGAATATATATGCGTAAATACTGAAAATCAATGCGTAAGAACTGAATATATGCGTAAGAACTGAATATATATGCGTAAGAACTGAATATATATGCATCAGAACGGAATATATGCGTAAGAACTGAATATATATATGTAAGAACTGAATATATATGTGTAAGAACTGTATATATATGTGTAAGAACTGAATATATATGTGTAAGAACTGAATATATATGTGTAAGAACTGAAAGTATATGCGTAAGAACTGAAAATATATGCGTTAGAACGGAATATATATGCGTAAGAACGGAATATATATGCGTAAGAACTGAATATATATGTGTAAGAACTGTATATATATGCGTAAGAACTAAATATATATGTGTAAGAACTGAATATATATGTGTAAGAACCGAATATATATGCGTAAGAACTGAATATATATGTGTAAGAACTGAATATATATGCGTAAGAACTGAATATATGCGTAAGAACTGAATATATATGCGTAAGAACGAATATATATTTGTAAGAACTGAATATATATGTGTAAGAACTGAATATATATGTGTAAGAACTGAATATATATGTGTAAGAACTGAATATATATATGTAAGAACTGAATGTATATGTGTTAGAACGGAGTATATATGCGTAAGAACTGAATATATGCGTAAGAACTGAATATATGCGTAAAAACGGAATATATAAGCGTAAAAACGGAATATATAAGCGTAAGAACGGAATATATATGGGTAAGAACTGAATATATACGTGTAAGAACTGAATATATATGTGTAAGAACTGAATATATATGTGTAAGAAATGAATATATATGCGTAAGAACGGAATATATATGAGTAAGAACTGAATATATATGTGTAAGAACTGAATATATATGTGTAAGAACTGAATATATATGTGTAGAACTGAATATATATGTGTAAGAACTGAATATATATGCGTAAGAACTGAATATATTCGTAAGAACTGAATATATATGCGTAAGAACGGAATATATATGCTTAAGAACGGAATATATATGCGTAAGAACGGAATATCTATGCGTAAGAACGGAATATATATGCGTAAGGACGGAATGTATATGTGTAAGAATTGAATATATATGTGTAAGAACGGAATATATATGCGTAAGAACTGAATATATATGCGAAAGAACTGAATATATATGCGTAAGAACTGAATATATATGTGTAAGAACTAAATATATATGCATCAGAACTGTATATATGTGTGTAAGAACTGAATATATATGCGTAAAAACTGAATATATATGTGTAACAACTGAATATATATGCGTAAAAACTGAAAATCAATGCGTAAGAACTGAATATATGCGTAAGAACTGAATATATATGCGTAAGAACTGAATATATATGCGTCAGAACGGAATATATGCGTAAGAACTGAATATATATATGTAAGAACTGAATATATATGTGTAAGAACTGTATATATATGTGTAAGAACTGAATATATATGTGTAAGAACTGAATGTATATGCGTAAGAACTGAAAATATATGCGTAAGAACTGAATATATATGCGTAAGAACTGAATATATATGCGTAAGAACTGAATATATATGCGTAAGAACGGAATATATATGCGTAAGAACGGAATATATATGCGTAAGAATGGAATATATATGCGTAAGAACGGAATATATATGTGTAAGAAATGAATATATATGTGTAAGAACTGAATATATATGCGTAAGAACGGAATATATATGCGTAAGAACTGAATATATATGAGAAAGAACTGAATATATATGCGTAAGAACGGAATATATATGCGTAAGAACTGAATATATATGTGTAAGTACTGAATATATGTGTAAGAACTGAATATATATGTGTAAGAACGGAATATATATGTGTAAGAACTGAATATATATGTGTAAGAACTGAATATATATGTGTAAGAACTGAATATATATGCGTAAGAACGGAATATATATGCATAAGAACGGAATATATATGCATGAGAACGGAATATATATGCGTAAGAAGGGAATATATATGCGTAAGAACGGAATATATATGCGTAAGAACTGAATATATATGTGTAAGAATTGAATATATATGTGTAAGAACTGTATATATATGTGTAAGAACTGAATATATATGTGTAAGAACTGAATGTATATGCGTAAGAACTGAAAATATATGCGTAAGAACTGAATATATATGCGTAAGAACTGAATATATATGCGTAAGAACTGAATATATATGCGTTAGAATGGAATATATATGCGTAAGAACGGAATATATATGCGTAAGAATGGAATATATATGCGTAAGAACGGAATATATATGTGTAAGAAATGAATATATATGTGTAAGAACTGAATATATATGCGTAAGAACGGAATACATATGCGTAAGAACTGAATATATATGCGAAAGAACTGAATATATATGCGTAAGAACGGAATATATATGCGTAAGAATTGAATATATATGTTTAAGAACTGAATATATATGCGTAAGAACGGAATATATATACGTAAGAACTGAATATATATGTGTAAGTACTGAATATATGTGTAAGAACTGAATATATGTGTGTAAGAACGGAATATATATGTGTAAGAACTGAATATATATGTGTAAGAACTGAATATATATGTGTAAGAACTGAATATATATGTGTAAGAACTGAATATATATGCGTAAGAACGGAATATATATGCCTAAGAACGGAATATATATGCATGAGAACGGAATATATATGCGTAAGAACGGAATATATATGCGTAAGAACGGAATATATATGCGTAAGAACTGAATATATATGTGTACGAACTGAATATATATGTGTAAGAACTGAATATATATGTGTAAGAACTGAATATATATATGTGTAAGAACGGAATATATATGTGTAAGAACTGAATATATATGTGTAAGAACTGAATATATATGTGTAAGAACTGAATTTATATGTGTAAGAACTGAATATATATGTGTAAGAACTGAATATATATGCGTAAGAACGGAATATATATGCCTAAGAACTGAATATATATGCGTAAGAACGGAATATATATGCGTAAGAAAAGAATATATATATGTAAGAACTGAATGTATATGTGTTAGAACGGAGTATATATGCGTAAGAACTGAATATATGCGTAAGAACTGAATATATGCGTAAAAACGGAATATATAAGCGTAAAAACGGAATATATAAGCGTAAGAACGGAATATATATTGGTAAGAACTGAATATATACGTGTAAGAACTGAATATATATGTGTAAGAACTGAATATATATGTGTAAGAAATGAATATATATGCGTAAGAACGGAATATATATGAGTAAGAACTGAATATATATGTGTAAGAACTGAATATATATGTGTAAGAACTGAATATATATGCGTAAGAACTGAATATATATGTGTAAGTACTGAATATATGTGTAAGAACTGAATATATATGTGTAAGAACGGAATATATATGTGTAAGAACTGAATATATATGTGTAAGAACTGAATATATATGTGTAAGAACTGAATATATATGCGTAAGAACGGAATATATATGCATAAGAACGGAATATATATGCATGAGAACGGAATATATATGCGTAAGAAGGGAATATATATGCGTAAGAACGGAATATATATGCGTAAGAACTGAATATATATGTGTAAGAACTGAATATATATGTGTAAGAACTGTATATATATGTGTAAGAACTGAATATATATGTGTAAGAACTGAATGTATATGCGTAAGAACTGAAAATATATGCGTAAGAACTGAATATATATGCGTAAGAACTGAATATATATGCGTAAGAACTGAATATATATGCGTTAGAACGGAATATATATGCGTAAGAACGGAATATATATGCGTAAGAATGGAATATATATGCGTAAGAACGGAATATATATGTGTAAGAAATGAATATATATGTGTAAGAACTGAATATATATGCGTAAGAACGGAATATATATGCGTAAGAACTGAATATATATGCGAAAGAACTGAATATATATGCGTAAGAACGGAATATATATGCGTAAGAATTGAATATATATGTTTAAGAACTGAATATATATGCGTAAGAACGGAATATATATGCGTAAGAACTGAATATATATGTGTAAGTACTGAATATATGTGTAAGAACTGAATATATATGTGTAAGAACGGAATATATATGTGTAAGAACTGAATATATATGTGTAAGAAATGAATATATATGTGTAAGAACTGAATATATATGTGTAAGAACTGAATATATATGCGTAAGAACGGAATATATATGCCTAAGAACGGAATATATATGCATGAGAACGGAATATATATGCGTAAGAACGGAATATATATGCGTAAGAACGGAATATATATGCGTAAGAACTGAATATATATGTGTAAGAACTGAATATATATGTGTAAGAACTGAATATATATGTGTAAGAACTGAATATATATATGTGTAAGAACGGAATATATATGTGTAAGAACTGAATATATATGTGTAAGAACTGAATATATATGTGTAAGACCTGAATTTATATGTGTAAAAACTGAATATATATGTGTAAGAACTGAATATATATGCGTAAGAACGGAATATATATGCCTAAGAACTGAATATATATGCGTAAGAACGGAATATATATGCGTAAGAAAAGAATATATATATGTAAGAACTGAATGTATATGTGTAAGAACGGAGTATATATGCGTAAGAACTGAATATATGCGTAAGAACTGAATATATGCGTAAAAACGGAATATATAAGCGTAAAAACGGAATATATAAGCGTAAGAACGGAATATATATGGGTAAGAACTGAATATATACGTGTAAGAACTGAATATATATGTGTAAGAACTGAATATATATGTGTAAGAAATGAATATATATGCGTAAGAACGGAATATATATGAGTAAGAACTGAATATATATGTGTAAGAACTGAATATATATGTGTAAGAACTGAATATATATGTGTAGAACTGAATATATATGTGTAAAAACTGAATATATATGCGTAAGAACTGAATATATGCTTAAAAACGGAATATATAAGCGTAAAAACGGAATATATAAGCGTAAGAACGGAATATATATGGGTAAGAACTGAATATATACGTGTAAGAACTGAATATATATGTGTAAGAACTGAATATATATGTGTAAGAAATGAATATATATGCGTAAGAACGGAATATATATGAGTAAGAACTGAATATATATGTGTAAGAACTGAATATATATGTGTAAGAACTGAATATATATGTGTAGAACTGAATATATATGTGTAAGAACTGAATATATATGCGTAAGAACTGAATATATTCGTAAGAACTGAATATATATGCGTAAGAACGGAATATATATGCGTAAGAACGGAATATCTATGCGTAAGAACGGAATATATATGCGTAAGGACGGAATATATATGTGTAAGAATTGAATATATATGTGTAAGAACGGAATATATATGCGTAAGAACTGAATATATATGCGAAAGAACTGAATATATATGCGTAAGAACTGAATATATATGTTTAAGAACTAAATATATATGCATCAGAACTGTATATATATGTGTAAGAACTGAATATATATGCGTAAGAACTGAATATATATGCGTAAGAACTGAATATATATGCGTTAGAACGGAATATATATGCGTAAGAACGGAATATATATGCGTAAGAATTGAATATATATGAGTCAGAACGGAATATATATGTGTAAGAAATGAATATATATGTGTAAGAACTGAATATATATGCGTAAGAACGGAATATATATGCGTAAGAACTGAATATATATGCGAAAGAACTGAATATATATGCGTAAGAACGGAATATATATGCGTAAGAATTGAATATATATGTTTAAGAACTGAATATATATGCGTAAGAACGGAATATATATGCGTAAGAACTGAATATATATGTGTAAGTACTGAATATATGTGTAAGAACTGAATATATATGTGTAAGAACGGAATATATATGTGTAAGAACTGAATATATATGTGTAAGAAATGAATATATATGTGTAAGAACTGAATATATATGTGTAAGAACTGAATATATATGCGTAAGAACGGAATATATATGCCTAAGAACGGAATATATATGCATGAGAACGGAATATATATGCGTAAGAACGGAATATATATGCGTAAGAGCGGAATATATATGCGTAAGAACTGAATATATATGTGTAAGAACTGAATATATATGTGTAAGAACTGAATATATATGTGTAAGAACTGAATATATATATGTGTAAGAACGGAATATATATGTGTAAGAACTGAATATATATGTGTAAGAACTGAATATATATGTGTAAGAACTGAATTTATATGTGTAAGAACTGAATATATATGTGTAAGAACTGAATATATATGCGTAAGAACGGAATATATATGCCTAAGAACTGAATATATATGCGTAAGAACGGAATATATATGCGTAAGAAAAGAATATATATATGTAAGAACTGAATGTATATGTGTTAGAACGGAGTATATATGCGTAAGAACTGAATATATGCGTAAGAACTGAATATATGCGTAAAAACGGAATATATAAGCGTAAAAACGGAATATATAAGCGTAAGAACGGAATATATATGAGTAAGAACTGAATATATATGTGTAAGAACTGAATATATATGTGTAAGAACTGAATATATATGCGTAAGAACTGAATATATATGTGTAAGTACTGAATATATGTGTAAGAACTGAATATATATGTGTAAGAACGGAATATATATGTGTAAGAACTGAATATATATGTGTAAGAACTGAATATATATGTGTAAGAACTGAATATATATGCGTAAGAACGGAATATATATGCATAAGAACGGAATATATATGCATGAGAACGGAATATATATGCGTAAGAAGGGAATATATATGCGTAAGAACGGAATATATATGCCTAAGAACTGAATATATATGTGTAAGAACTGAATATATATGTGTAAGAACTGTATATATATGTGTAAGAACTGAATATATATGTGTAAGAACTGAATGTATATGCGTAAGAACTGAAAATATATGCGTAAGAACTGAATATATATGCGTAAGAACTGAATATATATGCGTAAGAACTGAATATATATGCGTTAGAACGGAATATATATGCGTAAGAACGGAATATATATGCGTAAGAATGGAATATATATGCGTAAGAACGGAATATATATGTGTAAGAAATGAATATATATGTGTAAGAACTGAATATATATGCGTAAGAACGGAATATATATGCGTAAGAACTGAATATATATGCGAAAGAACTGAATATATATGCGTAAGAACGGAATATATATGCGTAAGAATTGAATATGTATGTTTAAGAACTGAATATATATGCGTAAGAACGGAATATATATGCGTAAGAACTGAATATATATGTGTAAGTACTGAATATATGTGTAAGAACTGAATATATATGTGTAAGAACGGAATATATATGTGTAAGAACTGAATATATATGTGTAAGAAATGAATATATATGTGTAAGAACTGAATATATATGTGTAAGAACTGAATATATATGCGTAAGAACGGAATATATATGCCTAAGAACGGAATATATATGCATGAGAACGGAATATATATGCGTAAGAACGGAATATATATGCGTAAGAACGGAATATATATGCGTAAGAACGGAATATATATGTGTAAGAACTGAATATATATGTGTAAGAACTGAATATATATGTGTAAGAACTGAATATATATATGTGTAAGAACGGAATATATATGTGTAAGAACTGAATATATATGTGTAAGAACTGAATATATATGTGTAAGAACTGAATTTATATGTGTAAGAACTGAATATATATGTGTAAGAACTGAATATATATGCGTAAGAACGGAATATATATGCCTAAGAACTGAATATATATGCGTAAGAACGGAATATATATGCGTAAGAAAAGAATATATATATGTAAGAACTGAATGTATATGTGTTAGAACGGAGTATATATGCGTAAGAACTGAATATATGCGTAAGAACTGAATATATGCGTAAAAACGGAATATATAAGCGTAAAAACGGAATATATAAGCGTAAGAACGGAATATATATGGGTAAGAACTGAATATATACGTGTAAGAACTGAATATATATGTGTAAGAACTGAATATATATGTGTAAGAAATGAATATATATGCGTAAGAACGGAATATATATGAGTAAGAACTGAATATATATGTGTAAGAACTGAATATATATGTGTAAGAACTGAATATATATGTGTAGAACTGAATATATATGTGTAAAAACTGAATATATATGCGTAAGAACTGAATATATTGGTAAGAACTGAATATATATGCGTAAGAACGGAATATATATGCGTAAGAACGGAATATCTATGCGTAAAAACGGAATATATATGCGTAAGGACGGAATATATATGTGTAAGAATTGAATATATATGTGTAAGAACGGAATATATATGCGTAAGAACTGAATATATATGCGAAAGAACTGAATATATATGCGTAAGAACTGAATATATATGTGTAAGAACTAAATATATATGCATCAGAACTGTATATATATGTGTAAGAACTGAATATATATGCGTAAAAACTGAATATATATGTGTAACAACTGAATATATATGCGTAAAAACTGAAAATCAATGCGTAAGAACTGAATATATGCGTAAGAACTGAATATATATGCGTAAGAACTGAATATATATGCGTCAGAACGGAATATATGCGTAAGAACTGAATATATATATGTGAGAACTGAATATATATGTGTAAGAACTGTATATATATGTGTAAGAACTGAATATATATGTGTAAGAACTGAATATATATGTGTAAGAACTGAATGTATATGCGTAAGAACTGAAAATATATGCGTAAGAACTGAATATATATGCGTAAGAACTGAATATATATGCGTAAGAACTGAATATATATGCGTAAGAACGGAATATATATGCGTAAGAACGGAATATATATGCGTAAGAATGGAATATATATGCGTAAGAACGGAATATATATGTGTAAGAAATGAATATATATGTGTAAGAACTGAATATATATGCGTAAGAACGGAATATATATGCGTAAGAACTGAATATATATGCGAAAGAACTGAATATATATGCGTAAGAACGGAATATATATGCGTAAGAACTGAATATATATGAGTAAGAACTGAATATATATGCGTAAGAACGGAATATATATGCGTAAGAACTGAATATATATGTGTAAGTACTGAATATATGTGTAAGAACTGAATATATATGTGTAAGAACGGAATATATATGTGTAAGAACTGAATATATATGTGTAAGAACTGAATATATATGTGTAAGAACTGAATATATATGCGTAAGAACGGAATATATATGCATAAGAACGGAATATATATGCATGAGAACGGAATATATATGCGTAAGAAGGGAATATATATGCGTAAGAACGGAATATATATGCGTAAGAACTGAATATATATGTGTAAGAACTGAATATATATGTGTAAGAACTGTATATATATGTGTAAGAACTGAATATATATGTGTAAGAACTGAATGTATATGCGTAAGAACTGAACATATATGCGTAAGAACTGAATATATATGCGTAAGAACTGAATATATATGCGTAAGAACTGAATATATATGCGTTAGAACGGAATATATATGCGTAAGAACGGAATATATATGCGTAAGAATGGAATATATATGCGTAAGAACGGAATATATATGTGTAAGAAATGAATATATATGTGTAAGAACTGAATATATATGCGTAAGAACGGAATATATATGCGTAAGAACTGAATATATATGCGAAAGAACTGAATATATATGCGTAAGAACGGAATATATATGCGTAAGAATTGAATATATATGTTTAAGAACTGAATATATATGCGTAAGAACGGAATATATATGCGTAAGAACTGAATATATATGTGTAAGTACTGAATATATGTGTAAGAACTGAATATATATGTGTAAGAACGGAATATATATGTGTAAGAACTGAATATATATGTGTAAGAACTGAATATATATGTGTAAGAACTGAATATATATGTGTAAGAACTGAATATATATGCGTAAGAACGGAATATATATGCCTAAGAACGGAATATATATGCATGAGAACTGAATATATATGCGTAAGAACGGAATATATATGCGTAAGAACGGAATATATATGCGTAAGAACTGAATATATATGTGTAAGAACTGAATATATATGTGTTAGAACTGAATATATATGTGTAAGAACTGAATATATATATGTGTAAGAACGGAATATATATGTGTAAGAACTGAATATATATGTGTAAGAACTGAATATATATGTGTAAGAACTGAATTTATATGTGTAAGAACTGAATATATATGTGTAAGAACTGAATATATATGCGTAAGAACGGAATATATATGCCTAAGAACTGAATATATATGCGTAAGAACGGAATATATATGCGTAAGAAAAGAATATATATGCGTAAGAACGGAATATATAAACGTAAGAACTGAATATATATGTGTAACAACTGAATATATATGTGTTAGAACTGAATATATATGTGTAAGAACTGAATATATATTTGTAAGAACTGAATATATATGTGTAAAAACGGAATATAGATGCGTAAGAACGGAATATATATGTGTAAGAACTGAATATATATGTGTAAGAACTGAATATATATGTGTAAGAACTGAATATATATGTGTAAGAACTGAATATATATGTGTAAGAACTGAATATATATGTGTAAGAACTGAATATATATGCGTAAGAACTGAATATATTCGTAAGAATTGAATATATATGCGTAAGAACGGAATATATATGGGTAAGAACGGAATATATATGCGTAAGAACGGAATATCTATGCGTAAAAACGGAATATATATGCGTAAGAACGGAATATATATGTGTAAGAACTAAATATATATGCATCAGAACGGAATATATATGTGTAAGAACTGAATATATATGCGTAAAAACTGAATATATATGTGTAACAACTGAATATATATGCGTAAAAACCGAAAATCAATGCGTAAGAACTGAATATATGCGTAAGAACTGAATATATATGCGTAAGAACTGAATATATATGCGTCAGAACGGAATATATGCGTAAGAACTGAATATATATATGTAAGAACTGAATATATATGTGTAAGAACTGTATATATATGTGGAAGAACTGAATATATATGTGTAAGAACTGAATATATATGTGTAAGAACTGAATGTATATGCGTAAGAACTGAAAATATATGCGTAAGATCTGAATATATATGCGTAAGAACTGAATATATATGCGTAAGAACTGAATATATATGCGTAAGAACGGAATATATATGCGTAAGAACGGAATATATATGCGTAAGAATGGAATATATATGCGTAAGAACGGAATATATATGTGTAAGAAATGAATATATATGTGTAAGAACTGAATATATATGCGTAAGAACGGAATATATATGCGTAAGAACTGAATATATATGCGAAAGAACTGAATATATATGCGTAAGAACGGAATATATATGCGTAAGAACTGAATATATATGAGTAAGAACTGAATATATATGTGTAAGAACTGAATATATATGTGTAAGAACTGAATTTATATGTGTAAGAACTGAATATATATGTGTAAGAACTGAATATATATGCGTAAGAACGGAATATATATGCCTAAGAACTGAATATATATGCGTAAGAACGGAATATATATGCGTAAGAAAAGAATATATATGCGTAAGAACGGAATATATAAGCGTAAGAACTGAATATATATGTGTATCAACTGAATATATATGTGTAAAAACGGAATATATATGTGTAAGAACTGAATATATATGTGTAAAAACGGAATATATATGCGTAAGAACGGAATAAATATGTGTAAGAACTGAATATATATGTGTAAGAACTGAATATATATGTGTAAGAACTGAATATATATGTGTAAGAACTGAATATATATGTGTAAGAACTGAATATATATGTGTAAGAACTGAATATATATGTGTAAGAACTGAATATATATGCGTAAGAACAGAATATATTCGTAAGAACTGAATATATATGCGTAAGAACGGAATATATATGCGTAAGAACGGAATATATATGCGTAAGAATGGAATATATATGTGTAAGAACTGAATATATATGCGAAAGAACTGAATATATATGCGTAAGAACTGAATATATATGTGTAAGAACTAAATATATATGCATCAGAACGGAATATATATGTGTAAGAACTGAATATATATGCGTAAAAACTGAATATATATGTGTAACAACTGAATATATATGCGTAAATACTGAAAATCAATGCGTAAGAACTGAATATATGCGTAAGAACTGAATATATATGCGTTAGAACTGAATATATATGCGTCAGAACGGATAATATGCGTAAGAACTGAATATATATGTAAGAACTGAATATATATGTGTAAGAACTGTATATATATGTGTAAGAAATGAATATATATGTGTAAGAACTGAATATATATGTTTAAGAACTGAATGTATATGCGTAAGAACTGAAAATATATGCGTAAGAACGGAATATATATGCGTAGGAACGGAATATATATGCGTAAGAACTGAATATATATGTGTAAGAACTGTATATATATGCGTAAGAACTAAATATATATGTGTAAGAACTGAATATATATGTGTAAGAACTGAATGTATATGCGTAAGAATTGAAAATATATGCGTTAGAACTGAATATATATGCGTATGAACTGAATATATATGCGTAAGAACTGAATATATATGCGTTAGAACGGAATATATATGCGTAAGAACGGAATATATATGCGTAAGAATGGAATATATATGCGTAAGAACGGAATATATATGTGTAAGAAATGAATATATATGTGTAAGAACTGAATATATATGCGTAAGAACTGAATAAATATGCGAAAGAACTGAATATATATGCGTAAGAACGGAATATATATGCCTAAGAACTGAATATATATGTGTAAGAACTGAATATATATGCGTAAGAACGGAATATATATGCGTAAGAACTGAATATATATGTGTAAGTACTGAATATATGTGTAAGAACTGAATATATATGTGTAAGAACGGAATATATATGTGTAAGAACTGAATATATATGTGTAAGAACTGAATATATATGTGTAAGAACTGAATATATATGTGTAAGAACTGAATATATATGCGTAAGAACTGAATATATATGCGTCAGAACGGAATATATGCGTAAGAACTGAATATATATATGTAAGAACTGAATATATATGTGTAAGAACTGTATATATATGTGTAAGAACTGAATATATATGTGTAAGAACTGAATATATATGTGTAAGAACTGAATGTATATGCGTAAGAACTGAAAATATATGCGTAAGAACGGAATATATATGCGTAAGAACGGAATATATATGCGTAAGAACTGAATATATATGCGTAAGAACTGTATATATATGTGTAAGAACTAAATATATATGTGTAAGAACTGAATATATATGTGTAAAAACTGAATGTATATGCGTAAGAATTGAAAATATATGCGTAAGAACTGAATATATATGCGTAAGAACTGAATATATATGCGTAAGAACTGAATATATATGCGTTAGAACGGAATATATATGCGTAAGAACGGAATATATATGCGTAAGAATGGAATATATATGCGTAAGAACGGAATATATATGTGTAAGAAATGAATATATATGTGTAAGAACTGAATATATATGCGTAACAACTGAATATATATGCGAAAGAATTGAATATATATGCGTAAGAACGGAATATATATGCGTAATAACTGAATATATATGTGTAAGAACTGAATATATATGCGTAAGTACGGAATATATATGCGTAAGAACTGAATATATATGTGTAACAACTGAATATATATGTGTAAGAACTGAATATATATGTGTAAGAACTGTATATATATGTGTAAGAAATGAATATATATGTGTAAGAACTGAATATATATGTTTAAGAACTGAATGTATATGCGTAAGAACTGAAAATATATGCGTAAGAACGGAATATATATGCGTAAGAACGGAATATATATGCGTAAGAACTGAATATATATGTGTAAGAACTGTATATATATGCGTAAGAACTAAATATATATGTGTAAGAACTGAATATATATGTGTAAGAACTGAATGTATATGCGTAAGAATTGAAAATATATGCGTTAGAACTGAATATATATGCGTATGAACTGAATATATATGCGTAAGAACTGAATATATATGCGTTAGAACGGAATATATATGCGTAAGAACGGAATATATATGCGTAAGAATGGAATATATATGCGTAAGAACGGAATATATATGTGTAAGAAATGAATATATATGTGTAAGAACTGAATATATATGCGTAAGAACTGAATAAATATGCGAAAGAACTGAATATATATGCGTAAGAACGGAATATATATGCCTAAGAACTGAATATATATGTGTAAGAACTGAATATATATGCGTAAGAACGGAATATATATGCGTAAGAACTGAATATATATGTGTAAGTACTGAATATATGTGTAAGAACTGAATATATATGTGTAAGAACGGAATATATATGTGTAAGAACTGAATATATATGTGTAAGAACTGAATATATATGTGTAAGAACTGAATATATATGTGTAAGAACTGAATATATATGTGTAAGAACTGAATATATATGCGTAAGAACTGAATATATATGCGTCAGAACGGAATATATGCGTAAGAACTGAATATATATATGTAAGAACTGAATATATATGTGTAAGAACTGTATATATATGTGTAAGAACTGAATATATATGTGTAAGAACTGAATATATATGTGTAAGAACTGAATGTATATGCGTAAGAACTGAAAATATATGCGTAAGAACGGAATATATATGCGTAAGAACGGAATATATATGCGTAAGAACTGAATATATATGCGTAAGAACTGTATATATATGTGTAAGAACTAAATATATATGTGTAAGAACTGAATATATATGTGTAAGAACTGAATGTATATGCGTAAGAATTGAAAATATATGCGTAAGAACTGAATATATATGCGTAAGAACTGAATATATATGCGTAAGAACTGAATATATATGCGTTAGAACGGAATATATATGCGTAAGAACGGAATATATATGCGTAAGAATGGAATATATATGCGTAAGAACGGAATATATATGTGTAAGAAATGAATATATATGTGTAAGAACTGAATATATATGCGTAAGAACTGAATATATATGCGAAAGAATTGAATATATATGCGTAAGAACGGAATATATATGCGTAATAACTGAATATATATGTGTAAGAACGGAATATATATGCGTAAGTACGGAATATATATGCGTAAGAACTGAATATATATGTGTAAGTACTGAATATATGTGTAAGAACTGAATATATATGTGTAAGAACTGAATATATATGTGTAAGAACTGAATATATATGTGTAAGAACTGAATATATATGCGTAAGAACGGAATATATATGCCTAAGAACGGAATATATATGCGTGAGAACGGAATATATATGCGTAAGAACGGAATATATATGAGTAAGAACGGAATATATATGCGTAAGAACTGAATAAATATGTGTAAGAACTGAATATATATGTGTAAGAACTGAATATATATGTGTAAGAACTGAATATATATATGTGTAAGAACGGAATATATATGTGTAAGAACTGAATATATATGTGTAAGTACTGAATATATGTGTAAGAACTGAATATATATGTGTAAGAACGGAATATATATGTGTAAGAACTGAATATATATGTGTAAGAACTGAATATATATGTGTAAGAACTGAATATATATGTGTAAGAACTGAATATATATGCGTAAGAACGGAATATATATGCCTAAGAACTGAATATATATGCGTAAGAACGGAATATATATGCGTAAGAAAAAGAATATATATGCGTAAGAACGGAATATATAAGCGTAAGAACTGAATATATATGTGTAACAACTGAATATATATGTGTAAGAACTGAATATATATGTGTAAGAACTGAATATATATGTGTAAGAACTGAATATATATGTGTAAAAACGGAATATATATGTGTAAGAACGGAATATATATGTGTAAGAACTGAATATATATGTGTAAGAACTGAATACATATGTGTAAGAACTGAATATATATGTGTATGTGTAAGAACTGAATATATATGTGTAAGAACTGAATATATATGCGTAAGAACTGAATATATATGTGTAAGAACTAAATATATATGTGTAAGAACTGAATATTTATGCGTAAGAACTGAATATATATGCGTAAGAACGGAATATATATGCGTAAGAAATTAATATATATGTGTAAGTGCTGAATATATGTGTAAGAAACTGAATATATATGTGTAAGAACGGAATATATATTTGAAAAACTGAATATATATGTGTAAGAACTGAATATATATGTGTAAGAACTGAATATATATGTGTAAGAACTGAATATATATATGCGTAAGAACGGAATATATATGCATAAGAACGGAATATATATGCATGAGAACGGAATATATATGCGTAAGAACGGAATATATATGCGTAAGAACTGAATATATATGTGTAAGAACTGAATATATATGTGTTTGAACTGTATATATATGTGTAAGAACTGAATATATATGTGTAAGAACTGAATATATATGTGTAAGAACTGAATGTATATATGCGTAAGAACTGAAAATATATGCGTAAGAACTGAATATATATGCGTAAGAACTGAATATATATGCGTAAGAACTGAATATATATGCGTAAGAACGGAATATATATGCGTAAGAACAGAATATATATGCGTAAGAATGGAATATATATGCGTAAGAACGGAATATATATGTGTAAGAAAATGAATATATATGTGTAAGAACTGAATATATATGTGTAAGAACTGAATAATATATATGTAAGGAACTGAATATATATGCGTAAGAACTGAATATATTCGTAAGAACTGAATATATATGCTTAAGAACGGAATATATATGAGTAAGAACGGAATATATATGCGTTAGAACCGAATATCTATGCGTAAGAACGGAATATATATGCGTAAGAACTGAATATTTATGTGTAAGAATTGAATATATATGTGTAAGAACGGAATATATATGCGTAAGCACTGAATATATATGTGTAACAACTGAATATATATGTGTAAGAACTGAATATATATGTGTAAGAGAACTGAATATATATGTGTAAGAACTGAATATATATGTGTAAAAACGGAATATATATGCGTAAGAACGGAATATATATGTGTAAGAACTGAATATATATGTGTAAGAACTGAATATATATGTGTAAGAACTGAATATATATGCGTAAGAACTGAACATATATGTTGTAAGAAACTGAATATATATGCGTAAGAACGAAATATATATGTGTAAGAAAGGAATATATATGCATAAGAACTGAATATATATGCGTAAGAACGGAATATATATGCGTAAGAACGGAATATATATGCTTAAGAACTGAATATATATGCGTAAGAACTGAATATATATGCCTAAGAACTGAATATATATGCGTAAGAACGGAATATATCTGCGTAAGAACGGAATATATATGCTTAAGAACGGAATATATATGTGTAAGAACTGATTTTATATGCGTAAGAACGGAATATATATTCGTAAGAACGGAATATATATGCGTAAGAACTGAATATATATGCGTAAGAACTGAATATATATGTGTAAGAACTGAATATATATGTGTAAGAACTGAATATATATGCGTAAAAACTGAAAATATATGCGTAAGAACTGAATATATACGTAAGAACGGAATATATATGCGTAAGACTGGGAAAATATATGTGTAAGAACGGAATATATATGTGTAAGAACTGAATATATTATGTGTAAGAACGGAATATATATGTGTAAGAACTGAATATATATGCGTAAGAACTGAATATATTTGTGTAAGAACTGAATATACATGCGTAAGAACTGAATATACATGCGTAAGAACTGAATATATGCGTAAGAACTGAATATATATGCGTAATAACGGAATATATATTTGTAAGAACAGAATATATATGTGTAAGAACTGAATATATATATGCGTAAGAACTGAATATATATGTGTAAGAACTGAATATATATGTGTAAGAACTGAATATATATGTGTAAGTGTAAGAACTGAATATATATGTGTAAGAACTGAATATATATGTGTAAGAACGGAGTATATATGCGTAAGAGATGAATATATACGTAAGAACTGAATATATGCGTAAAAACGGAATATATATGCGTAACAACGGAATATATATGCGTATGAACGGAATATATATGGGGTAAGAACTGAATATATATGTGTAAGAACTGAATATATTTTTGTAAGAACTGAATATATATGTGAAAGAAGGGAATATATATGCGTAAGAACGGAATATATATGAGTAAGAACTGAATATATATGTGTAAGAACTAAATATATATGTGTTAAGAACTGAATATATATGCGTAAGAACGGAATATATATGTTATAACGTGTAAGAACTGAATATATATGTGTAAGAACTGAATATATATGTGTAAGAACTGAATATATATGTGTAAGAACTGAATATATATGTGTAAGAACTGAATATATATGCGTAAGAACTGAATATATATGTGTAAGAACTGAATATATATGCGTAAGAACGGAATATATATGCCTAACAACTGAATACATATGCGTAAGAACGGAATATATATGCGTAAGAAAAGAATATATATGCGTAAGAACGGAATATATATGCGTAAGAACTGAATATATATGTGTAACAACTGAATATATATGTGTAAGAACTGAATATATATGTGTAAGAACTGAATATATATGTGTAAGAACTGTATATATATGTGTAAAAACGGAATATATATGCGTAAGAACGGAATATATATGTGTAAGAACTGAATATATATGTGTAAGAACTGAATATATATGTGTAAGAACTGAATATATATGCGTAAGAACGGAATATATATGTGTAAGAACTGAATATATATGCGTAAGAAACTGAATATATATGTGTAAGAACTGAATATATATGCGTAAGAACTGAATATATATGTGTAAGAACTGAATATATATGCGTAAGAACTGAATGAATATATATGTGTAAGTACTGAATATATGTGTAAGAACTGAATATATATGTGTAAGAACGGAATATATATGTGTAAGAACTGAATATTTATGCGTAAGAACTGAATATATATGCGTAAGAACGGAATATATATGCGTAAGAACTGAATATATATGTGTAAGTGCTGAATATATGTGTAAGAACTGAATATATATGTGTAAGAACGGAATATATATTTGTAAGAACTGAAATATATATGTGTAAGAACTGAATATATATGTGTAAGAACTGAATATATATGTGTAAGAACTGAATATATATGCGTAAGAACGGAATATATATGCATAAGAAGGGAATATATATGCATGAGAACGGAATATATATGCGTAAGAACGGAATATATATGCGTAAGAACGGAATATATATGCGTAAGAACTGAATATATATGTGTAAGAACTGAATATATATGTGTTTGAACTGTATATATATGTGTACAGAACTGAATATATATGTGTAAAGAACTGAATATATATGTGTAAGAACTGAATGTATATATGCGTAAGAACTGAAAATATATGCGTAAGAACTGAATATATATGCGTAAGAACTGAATATATATGCGTAAGAACTGAATATATATGCGTAAGAACGGAATATATATGCGTAAGAACAGAATATATATGCGTAAGAATGGAATATATATGCGTAAGAACGGAATATATATGTGTAAGAAATGAATATATATGTGTAAGAACTGAATATATATGCGTAAGAACGGAATATATATGCGTAAGAACTGAATATATATGTGTAAGAACTGAATATATATGTGTTTGAACTGTATATATATGTGTAAGAACTGAATATATAATGTGTAAGAACTGAATATATATGCGTAAGAACGGAATATATATGTGTAAGAACTGAATATATATGTGTAAGAACTGAATATATATGTGTAAGAACTGAATATATATGTGTAAGAACTGAATATATATGTGTAAGAACTGAATATATATGCGTAAGAAACTGAATATATATGTGTACAGAACTGAATATATATGCGTAAGAACGGAATATATATGCCTAAGAACTGAATACATATGCGTAAGAACGGAATATATATGCGTAAGAAAAAGAATATATATGCGTAAGAACGGAATATATATGCGTAAGAACTGAATATATATGTGTAACAACTGAATATATATGTGTAAGAACTGAATATATATGTGGTAAGAACTGAATATATATGTGTAAGAACTGAATATATATGTGTAAAAAACGGAATATATATGCGTAAGAACGGAATATATATGTGTAAGAACTGAATATATATGTGTAAGAACTGAATATATATGTGTAAGAACTGAATATATATGCGTAAGAACGGAATATATATGTGTAAGAACTGAATATATTATGCGTAAGAACTGAATATATATGTGTAAGAACTGAATATATATGCGTAAGAACTGAATATATATGTGTAAGAACTGAATATATATGCGTAAGAACTGAATATATATATTGTAAGTACTGAATATATGTGTAAGAACTGAATATATATGTGTAAGAACGGAATATATATGTGTAAGAACTGAATATATATGTGTAAGAACTGAATATATATGTGTAAGAACTGAATATATATGTGTAAGAACTGAATATATATGCGTAAGAACGGAATATATATGCGTAAGAACTGAATATATATGTGTAACAACTGAATATATATGTGTAAGAACTGAATATATATGTGTAAGAACTGAATATATATGTGTAAGAACTGTATATATATGTGTAAAAACGGAATATATATGCGTAAGAACGGAATATATATGTGTAAGAACTGAATATATATGTGTAAGAACTGAATATATATGTGTAAGAACTGAATATATATGCGTAAGAACGGAATATATATGTGTAAGAACTGAATATATATGCGTAAGAACTGAATATATATGTGTAAGAACTGAATATATATGCGTAAGAACTGAATATATATGTGTAAGAACTGAATATATATGCGTAAGAACTGAATATATATGTGTAAGTACTGAATATATGTGTAAGAACTGAATATATATGTGTAAGAACGGAATATATATGTGTAAGAACTGAATATTTATGCGTAAGAAACTGAATATATATGCGTAAGAACGGAATATATATGCGTAAGAACTGAATATATATGTGTAAGTGCTGAATATATGTGTAAGAACTGAATATATATGTGTAAGAACGGAATATATATTTGTAAGAACTGAATATATATGTGTAAGAACTGAATATATATGTGTAAGAACTGAATATATATGTGTAAGAACTGAATATATATGCGTAAGAACGGAATATATATGCATAAGAAGGGAATATATATGCATGAGAACGGAATATATATGCGTAAGAACGGAATATATATGCGTAAGAACGGAATATATATGCGTAAGAACTGAATATATATGTGTAAGAACTGAATATATATGTGTTTGAACTGTATATATATGTGTAAGAACTGAATATATATGTGTAAGAACTGTGAATATATATGTTTAAGAACTGAATGTATATATGCGTAAGAACTGAAAATATATGCGTAAGAACTGAATATATATGCGTAAGAACTGAATATATATGCGTAAGAACTGAATATATATGCGTAAGAACGGAATATATATGCGTAAGAACAGAATATATATGCGTAAGAACTGGAATATATATGCGTAAGAACGGAATATATATGTGTAAGAAATGAATATATATGTGTAAGAACTGAATATATATGCGTAAGAACGGAATATATATGCGTAAGAACTGAATATATATGTGTAAGAATGAATATATATGTGTTTGAACTGTATATATATGTGTAAGAACTGAATATATATGTGTAAGAACTGAATATATATGCGTAAGAACGGAATATATATGTGTAAGAACTGAATATATATGTGTAAGAACTGAATATATATGTGTAAGAACTGAATATATATGTGTAAGAACTGAATATATATGTGTAAGAACTGAATATATATGCGTAAGAACTGAATATATATGTGTAAGAACTGAATATATATGCGTAAGAACGGAATATATATCTAAGAACTGAATACATATGCGTAAGAACGGAATATATATGCGTAAGAAAAGAATATATATGCGTAAGAACGGAATATATATGCGTAAGAACTGAATATATATGTGTAACAACTGAATATATATGTGTAAGAAACTGAATATATATGTGTAAGAACTGAATATATATGTGTAAGAAACTGAATATATATGTGTAAAAACGGAATATATATGCGTAAGAACGGAATATATATGTGTAAGAACTGAATATATATGTGTAAGAACTGAATATATATGTGTAAGAACTGAATATATATGCGTAAGAACGGAATATATATGTGTAAGAACTGAATATATATGCGTAAGAACTGAATATATATGTGTAAGAACTGAATATATATGCGTAAGAACTGAATATATATGTGTAAGAACTGAATATATATGCGTAAGAACTGAATATATATTTGTAAGTACTGAATATATGTGTAAGAACTGAATATATATGTGTAAGAACGGAATATATATGTGTAAGAACTGAATATATATGTGTAAAGAACTGAATATATATGTGTAAGAACTGAATATATATGTGTAAGAACTGAATATATATGTGTAAGAACTGAATATATATGCGTAAGAACGGAATATATATGTGTAAGAACTGAATATATATGCGTAAGAACGGAATATATATGTGTAAGAACTGAATATATATGCGTAAGAACTGAATATATATGTGTAAGAACTGAATATATATGCGTAAGAACTGAATATATATGTGAAAAGAACTGAATATATATGCGTAAGAACTGAATATATATGTGTAAGTACTGAATATATGTGTAAGAACTGAATATATATGTGTAAGAACGGAATATATATGTGTAAGAACTGAATATATATGTGTAAGAAACTGAATATATATATGTAAGAACTGAATATATATGTGTAAGAACTGAATATATATGTGTAAGAAACTGAATATATATGCGTAAGAACGGAATATATATGCCTAAGAACGGAATATATATGCGTGAGAACGGAATATATATGCGTAAGAACGGAATATATATGAGTAAGAAACGGAATATATATGCGTAAGAACTGAATATATATGTGTAAGAACTGAATATATATGTGTAAGAACTGAATATATATGTGTAAGAACTGAATATATATGTGTAAGAACTGAATATATATGTGTAAGAACTGAATATATATGTGTAAGAACTGAATTTATATGTGTAAGAACTGAATATATATGTGTAAGAACTGAATATATATGCGTAAGAACGGAATATATATGCCTAAGAACTGAATATATATGCGTAAGAACGGAATATATATGCGTAAGAAAAGAATATATATGCGTAAGAACGGAATATATAAGCGTAAGAACTGAATATATATGTGTAACAACTGTATATATATGTGTAAGAACTGAATATATATGTGTAAGAACTGAATATATATGTGTAAGAACTGAATATATATGTGTAAAAACGGAATATATATGCGTAAGAACGGAATATATATGTGTAACAACTGAATATATATGTGTAAGAACTGAATACATATGTGTTAGAACTGAATATATATGTGTAAGAACTGAATATATATGTGTAAGAACTGAATATATATGCGTAAGAACTGAATATATATGTGTAAGAACTAAATATATATGTGTAAGAACTGAATATTTATGCGTAAGAACTGAATATATATGCGTAAGAAAGGAATATATATTTGTAAGAACTGAATATATATGTGTAAGAACTGAATATATATGTGTAAGAACTGAATATATATGCGTAAGAACGGAATATATATGCATAAGAACGGAATATATATGCATGAGAACGGAATATATATGCGTAAGAACGGAATATATATGCGTAAGAACGGAATATATATGCGTAAGAACTGAATATATATGTGTAAGAACTGAATATATATGTGTCTGAACTGTATATATATGTGTAAGAACTGAATATATATATGTGTAAGAACTGAATATATATGTGTAAGAACTGAATATATATGTGTAAGAACTGAATGTATATATGCGTAAGAACTGAAAATATATGCGTAAGAACTGAATATATATGCGTAAGAACTGAATATATATGCGTAAGAACTGAATATATATGCGTAAGAACGGAATATATATGCGTAAGAACAGAATATATATGCGTAAGAATGGAATATATATGCGTAAGAACGGAATATATATGTGTAAGAAATGAATATATATGTGTAAGAACTGAATATATATGCGTAAGAACTGAATATATATGTGTAAGAACTGAATATATATGTGTAAGAACTGAATATATATATGTAAGAACTGAATATATATGCGTAAGAACTGAATATATTCGTAAGAACTGAATATATATGCGTAAGAACGGAATATATATGCGTAAGAACGGAATATATATGCGTTAGAACCGAATATCTATGCGTAAGAAACGGAATATATATGCGTAAGAACTGAATATTTATGTGTAAGAATTGAATATATATGTGTAAGAACGGAATATATATGCGTAAGCACTGAATATATATATGTGTAACAACTGAATATATATGTGTAAGAACTGAATATATATGTGTAAGAACTGAATATATATGTGATAAGAACTGAATATATATGTGTAAAAAACGGAATATATATGCGTATATGTGTAAGAACTGAATATATATGTGTTAGAACGGAATATATATGTGTAAGAACTGAATATATATGGTAAGAACGGATCATATATGTGTAAGAACTGAATATATATGTGTAAGAACTGATTATATATGTGTAAGAACTGAATATATATGTGTAAGAACTGAATATATATGTGTAATAACTGAATATATATGTGTAAGAGATGAATATATATGTGTAAGAACTGAATATATATGCGTAAGAACTGAATATATATGCGTAAGAACGAATATATGTGTAAGAAAA